>JAUZST010007824.1:0-13937 GCA_034779995.1 Parotocinclus haroldoi | reverse complement strand
GGAATTTTGGTCCAAATAAGCGAATAAAATTACACCTATATAATAGGATTTGTTTCTGTACTTTAGGATTCGGTCCCGAAAAGCGGCTGCTCCCAAAAACAATTTAGATAAAGTGTTTGAATTAAACAATTAGATTTAGATTCATTTTTTATGGTTTTATTTATATTTATTTTTGAAATAAAATAAGAAGCGATAATTTATATGTTAAGTATTTAGATGTATCACTATAATATTCTTCACTAAATGCAAAGAACATGTTAGTGTTAATGCTAAATGTTACAAAAGCTGCTATTATTTAAGTGCTTAGATTTACAAACGGCTCCCCGTACAATGTGCATTTTTATTTTATTAATTTGTATTATTATTTTTTTCCATATCATGACTTATGTCACTTATAAGTTGGCACACTTATGATCCCTTTCATTTTATTGCTGATTCAGTTGTTTAAGTATTTTACTTTTAAATTGCTGACACATTAAATTTACTTCATGCTGTGTTTTCTTTTTTTTCACAGTTACACATGTAGATCTTATGGTGGATGGATGCACGGATGTAGATAAAGAGACTATGAAAGAATTTGATGGAGATGAACTGATGCACATAGATTTTAACAAAGGCACTGTGGTGAAGTCATTACCTGACTTTGTTGGTGATAGTGACTTTCCTGGTTATTATGAACAAGCTGTCACAGATCAAGAAACCTGCAAATACAATCTTGATCTGGCAATTGACGTTTATAAAAACCCTCCAGAAGAACTTGGTGAGTACAAAGCACCACATGAGTTTTATATCGAATTTATATCATGTGTGTACATATTGATTTATAAAATCATTTCCAGAGATAGATGCAGCGTGCTGTGATTATTTTTGGGGAACATAATAGGATGGTACCCTGGGAGTCTAGTTTCCTGGATATATAACAAACACAAATATAAATATAAATAAATTACATGCACTTGTATAAACTGATAATGGAGGGTTATAGGTATAACTAAGAACTGGATATCTGATGAGAAAATATAATCTTGGTTACTTATTGGTTCCTGCACTTTATGCTTTAAAAACATGGCCATGATTAGAGTAAAAATACATCTGTATTAAAGAAGCATCTCTTTTCCAGGGCTGTGGCATAAACAGGCTCTTCTTACAAACATTTGCTTAATGCCTTATCTAAAAATGTTGCTTTAAAAGCAAATTTTTAGTTGGAATATCTAATTTTATGCGAAGTGAAAGTTGTGTTGTTTTCATTTATTAACTGAATGATTTGCCCATGTTTAAACAAAAAACACAACAGATTAGCTTTGTGTAAAAACACAACTGTGTTTTTTTACTCCGTGTCACACCCACGCTCTGCTCGGAGGACCAAACCCGCACATGATCACCGTCACCCTCACACACACCTGTACCACACTTCACTCCTCATTACACACCCTACTTGTTATCCTCGTCCACACTCCTTCCTCATTAAGTCTCTTGATACCGGAGTTCTAAGCGTTTCTTTGTAGCTTGTGTTATCACGTTTACTTCCTGCTGCCGACTTATTTTCTGTCCCTCGATTTTGGCCTTTGTCTCGCCCTTTTGGATCCTGTTAACCGTGTTTGGTATTTCGACCCTGGACCCCTGGACTGTTTTGGTTTCCAATTTCTGCATACCAATTTTGTATTCAACCCCGTCTCTGGAACTCATTTCTTCTACGTTGCCTGATTACGATGCTTCATTTTTTAATTCTATTCATAGTTTACTTAAATTTCTTTGTTCTTGAGCTCTTTTAAACATTTTAAAACATAGAGCAAACTAGAAGTCCCAAATCACCTAAATAAAATTATGGAAAAATGGCAACATTTACACACAAAGAAAGTATTTTTCTATAACTTTCACGCACAGCGTCCGAATAACGGACTGACTCCTAAAGTTCACGAGTCATTAGGGACGAGTCCGAGTTGAGTCTGAGGACTTTTTCTAGGCGACTTAAGTGCGACTTCGACTCGAGTCGCTCACTCGAGTCCCCATCTCTGGTCTAAAAGATCCTAACAAAGGTTTCAATCCTCAAATTAAAGTCCCGGGGACTAGCATGTGCACTTGCTTGTCTTTAATCAAATTTGCACACCTTCTATAAGCTTGTGTTGTGAATTCAGCAGCTGGAGAAGCTTGCTAGTTCAATTTTTAGGGTACAGCTGGGAATTTTCCGAGTTGTTCTCTGGGTTACGTTTATAAAAGAGGAATACTACTTACAATAGGACAGGCATAAAAACCTATTAATGCCAATCTACAGATTTTTACAAATGTGCAGCAAAAACCATATACACCGGTTCATTAAATCTGATGACATTTAACTTTGGAGATTTGGACTTTGGACAGGGAGAGGGAGAAATCGGAAACATTCCACTATGGTTAACTGCTTAATATGGTATGCATTCATATTTAGCTGATGCCCTTATGCTAAGTTATACTCTTACAGTCTAATCAATTAAGGGTTAAGGGTTTAGCTCAAGGATCCAACAGTGGCAGCTTGCCAGAGGTGGAATTTCGGACTTTCTGATCCACGCTTTAACCATAGGTGGCTAGGCCAAAACAGGTGTGGTAATAATAATAATAATAATAATAATAATAGAATAATAGAGTAATACTGAGCTCTGAGCTGTAGCAGGCGTCTCAGTAATCTCCTTTCAAATCGACTGATATTACCAACAGACACTTGAGAGGTTTTTTTTCATTATCAGGTAATGAGAAACATGGGAACATGCATGGGAACCAGCTGATCTGACCACTTTGAAAATCCTGCTGTACGTGCAAATGCTTTCACTAACTAAACAGGATGCATTTATATTTTTTAAATTCAAAAGAGACAGCTTCGGCTTCATTTTAATCAAAACACAAGAGGGTGTGATTCTGGGCCACACAATAACTTATTCTTTCTCAACCAGATAAGTCTGTTGCCAACAAACCATTTATACACACACACACACACACACACACACACAAACAGAGCTTTAAAATGAGACTACCACCTCGCTACTGGAAAATAAACGAAACCAAATGTAACCCTGATACAGAATGAAATCCCATTACTGGCTGAATTATGTCGACTCTGAATTTTCCCATTACCATGTTAGCCTAGCTTGTGCAAGCAAGCTGAATTACTTTCAAATGCATTTTTTTTTGGCATTGTCTTATTATTCTGTAGATGTAAATGCATTGGACGAACTGGACAAATAAACTCGATATGAATTGTCAGCTAAAGTCCATCAAAAGCGCTGAATATACTTTTCCTTTAAATGACTCCATTAACATAAGAGGCCGTTTTTGCGCCATATAATGAATGATTCTCTATCTGTATGCTGATTCTGCTGTCAACAAACCATTTACACGATTTAACACACACACACACACACACACACACACACACACACACACACACACCAACTATCCCCGCACAGCTGGCCTCGCTCATAAACTAACACATGCACCAGGACGCCTTTATAACTGCTACAGCTCTCGCTCGCTCTCCTTTGCGTCGTTCCTGTTTATCCCCCATACTTTTCTTTTACACCTCATATTTTCAGTCTTTTTTTCGGTCCCCTCATCTAGGTTTAAAGCTACCCCGTCTTTCTTTTCCTTTCCTTTAAACACAGTGGGAGTATGCAGTAATTAGGCAGTCAGACTGTGTTTACAGATGCAAAAGCGCTCTAATTTATTCAGACTGTTAGCAGTAATTCCCCCACTTTAATTTATGGCTCACCCATCCCACCAGACGGAGAGAAAGAGAGGGAGAATGAGAGAGTGGGTTTAAGAGGGAGAGTGGTTCACTGCGCTGTCAACCCAGGGCCACACAAACAGAGCACTTCACCAAGCCCTCACGCCCTCTCTAAAAATCGCACATTATTTATTTCTCATCCACTCTTGGCTACGTGACATTGATCTGCCGGGTCTGAACTGACGTGCTTGAAACGTTAAATTAAGACGAGAAGGATTCTGCGACTGATATAACAGCGTAAGATAGTTGCTGGGATTTTATAATGCTGTTATTACCTCCGGCCAGTGTGAAAGAACAATCTGATATTGCATTGTGCCATTTTATTCTGGTTTGCCCAGAAGTATGAACCTAACATACTTCAGGTTTCGTCTGGCCAGCATCATTTCTTTAATTAAGGAGCGTTCTGCATTTTAGACCGTTACAAAAAAAGGGGGGGGGGGGGGTGGGATAAATTAGGGCTAGTAACGAAGTAACAAAACTAAATAATTATGATTGTAATTATGATTTGGTACAAAAGTAGCGTCCACAAAAGAGTCTCTAAGGAGCAAAGATGGACAGAGGATCTCCAGTTGGTCAACACAAACGCGTGAGAGAATTGCTGAAATGTTTAAAAACAGTGTGTACAGTGCCGGCAATCTCGCCTGGCTGCCTTCTCCCTGGGCACACCCGCTCTTCTTCCACTATTTAAACCCCAACCTATCTTTTCTCCGGTTCTCGCCTTTTCCTTCGAATTTCCGTGCTCCTAACCTTTCTGTATATCGGTATTTATCCTATCCCGTTTGCCCTCGCTCTTTCTTTCTCTCTCTCTCCCGTTTCGCTTGGTTTCTCCCCTTCTTGTGTTCTGGTTTCACATTGTATATACCGTCCGCCCTGTCTTTGTGTTTGTGCACCGTCTCCTCCGTATTCCTGCGAATGCCGCGCAAGATTGGAAGGGATTTGCATATTTGTCCCTATACGGTTCATACTGTCAATTAAATGACTCGAGGAATTGGGAGGTTTTCCACTGTGTGACGGCCAAGGGCACAGGCTTAAGCTGAACAACGTTGATCTTTGAACCCAACAAGAACCAGCATTCATCAAAAGCTGACAGAACCGCATGAGCAAGGGATCACTTTTGCAAACCTTTATCAAGGACTAGAAAACAAAGCTACATTCCCAAAAGGTTCTCAAAACTGTGCAATGTTTCTTTTTTTTTAGTGCCAGATGTGGTGCCACTGCAGTGCCGCGCTAATGGATTGGTATGTGTCACCCAGGCTCCTTGAATTCTGTTCCGTTTCCTGTCTCCCTAATCCCAGGTACACCTTACTCTGTAATAATACTTTAAAGAAACAATTGTTTACTTCTGTTCATGGAAAACGCTAAAGCTATTAATAATCCAACCTTATCTGTTCAGTTTAAAATGACAACAGGTTATTAATAGCCCTTTATGATCTAATCCCACTGCATGAGACCTTGGGGGTTAATATTAAAATAATGAATACAAGGTTTGTCTCATCGGACTATCAGAAAAGCTAATGCGTAACAGTACACGGCTAAAAGTACTTAGACACCCCTTAATCCCTGGAATTACTGAGCCACGCTCGTTTATATCCCCTAAATCCAATCACTGTGGGATATTTCCCCATCAACATGCACACTGTGTGTTCACTACCGGCCACTTCATTCCTGTTTCTCTACATATTTTGTTAACTGCCTTACTCTGTTCTCTAATTGCCAGGATCCCCAAAGATCAGGTATTTAGGTGGTAGATCATTCACCGCAGTGACTCTGATGTGGTGGTGGTGGTGGTGGTGTTAGAGTGTGTTGCGCTCGAACGAGCGGATCAGACACAGCAGTGCTGCTGGAGTCTTTAACACACTGTGTTAATCCTCTAATCCTTCATCGGCGCTCACAGGATGCTGGTCGCTGGACATTTTTGGTAGATGGACTATTCTTCATCCAGTGCAACAGTGGCATTGAGGTGGTTAAAATCTCCAGCAGAACTGCCGTATCTGATCCACTCGTACCAGCGCGACACTCGCCGACACGCCATCTTCATGTCTGTGACCCCACACTCAAGAGAATCATCCACCAACCAAATCGCGCCTGATCTTTGGGGGTCCCGACCAACAAAGATCAGTGGAAAAGGGACTGACAAAGTGACAGTTATGGCCGATATTGGTGGCACCCCTGACATTTTTCCACTAAATGAAGCTTTTATCCCAGAAATGCATTGCAATTACACGTTTTGTTGCACATAGGTTTATTTCCTTTGTGTGTATCGGAACAATACATAACAATCCAAAACTCCAAAATGCATCTATATGATTCGTGGGAATAATAAAATGGACAGCAGGTTCAGAAACAAGGAGGCTCACCTGAGCGGCTGGTGAGTTTATATAGCTCTTTTTTCATTTATACATTCCCACTGCGTGTACTGTATATAGTTATACATTATTCATTATCAATGCCATAACTCCACTCACCAAATCTGCAGACTCAGGTAGCAGGCTATCATTTTCTTGCGGTACTATTTTGCAACCGTGCCGTGCTTTTATGTGTCCAAGTTTGCATTTCAGTCTCTCATCATTTTCTAACACATACATGGGGCTTGCTCCAGGAAGCTACATCTCATTATATAATACAGTGAAAATTTACATTATAGCTTGTATCTCCCTGCTAACATGTTTATAGCATAACTTATACGGGTCTGGAATCTCTACAGACAGACAGTGCCTCAGTATTACACCTTCATGAGTTTTAGAAGTCAGTTTGAACATTTTTCTGCTCTTCCCTTCCCTCCTTCAACATCAGAGCTGTGTGATGACAGTCTCGGCAGTACTAGGACTGTGATGGCCTACTGATTCGAATCAAACTTCTGATGCAAGATGACGCAGGTGAGACCAGTCACCGTTGGAACTGCTGCACTGCTCTTTGTTAGTCAGTTATCACATTTTATGTCTCCTTGCTGTCACTAGCATCGATAACTTATGACTTCAGTGCAGTTCTGGACATCAAAAAGAGTTCTGATGTTTTATGTTATAGTCGTACCTGTTATGATATGTGGTGTGGACCCAAAGATGCGGGAATGAAGGAACCCCATGACGTATAATAAGAATGGGGAAACTGAATAACGAAGAGGAATTGATTAAAAGGGCAGAGCAAAAGGCGGGAGCTGGGATGAGTCCCGAATGGGAATGGCACCCCCAGCTGGCGAGACAGAGGTCAAGCGTGCTCAGAGCACGGAGAGACGCCGATTTGGGACACCTCCCAAATCGAGTGGCGCTGAAGCGCACCGAAGGACCAGAGGGCGAGCGTGAGCTCGAGCGTGCAGTGTGGCACGCGGAAGAGGAACCGGGTCGCGTCCAATAGGAGCGCAGAGCCGGCTTGAGGGAGGCCCGACAGGAGCCGGGCGAAAACCCGAACGCAAAACCTAGGATCTTTCCCTGCAGGGCTAAATTTACCTCCGAGGTTCCCCTCGTACGCATCCGTCGTCTCTAAACGCCCTAGGATATAACCGACTACCTAAACAAATGAATTAACGATGCAAATGAGGAGTAGTGCATTCCCTAAATGAGTCGTGACGCGACCGAAGGACCGTTTGTTCCACTTTGGGAGTTCCACTTTTATAGTAAAGCCCCCAGGTGTACGATATCACGTCGTTAAACACGCGCCTGATATAAACCGCCTTCGCCGGACGCTCTGTAATGGCGACTGGACCGACCATGAGCACACCGGGCGTCTAAGGTAGGCTACTTAACAGTACCTGGCCAACAGAGATCCTCCAGAATGCAGACCCCAACAATGAAGGCAAGATTCCAAGGAGAAATTCAAAGAAGGAACAGACTGCGAGAGGAAGCACATTGACCTGCACTGCCAGTATCCTGCTTGCAAATGTACAATCTTTGGACAACAAGCTGGACCACATCAGGGTTCAAAAACGCTTCCAAAGGGACATGCATGACTGCAACGTTGTGTTTCATGGAGACATGGCTTTCACCTATGATTCCAGATCATGCCGCAGAAAGCAGCTGAAACATTCTCTGTGTTTCGAATGGACCCAAAAAGAATGAGTCTGTTCTGTCGCACTCAACATGGAACACCTGGCTATGCTCTATGGCTAACCTCAGGAGGCCTCAGTTATCACCACAGCCGTTTATATTCCACCACAGGTGGACACGGAGCATGCGCTAGCCACACTGTGCAACACGATCAGCAAACGCTACATCAAACATCAGGATGCAGCCCTCATCGTGGCTGGGGACTTTAATAAAGGAAACCTCTTCCTTCACCCCAGTTCACCAACAAGGGGCAATAAAACACTAAACCATTGTTACACCCCATTCAAAAATGCGTTCAAAGCCACCTCGCTACTGGCTTTTGGGAAAGATGTCTAGGCCGCCATCTTTCTCATGCCAGAATATAAGCTAAAGCTTAAACAAGAAGCTACGGTGACAAAAAAAGCTTGGGCATTGGTCCACCCAATCAGAGGTCATGTTACATGTTACAGGGGTGACGGGGACTGGGACATGTTCTGAGCAAGCTCTAACGACGATGACTTTACGGAAGTGGTTAGGGGCTTTACTTCCAAAGTGATTGATGACGTAGTCCCCATTGTGACAGTTAAGGTCTTTCCAGATCAGAAAACCTGGGTCAGTCAGTCTGTTCTCCATATTTTCCCTTATTTTGTGGGACTCATCAGGGTTGCCCCCATCCCCAATGCAACACGGTCTGGAGAGTAAAGTTTCCCTTTATGCGGACGACCTACTGCTGTATTTTCAAGACCCTCTAGAAACGGCCCAAGTAGCAGAATCAATTCTAAGAGTATTTTGCTATGTCTCAGGGTACAAGTTAAACGTTTTTTAAAAAGTAAGTGAACTTCCGGTAAATCACGAGTCCCACTGTGTAAATCAGGCTGCCACCTCTTTCCACATTTTGCTGGAGGGATATTTGGGTATCAGTGTTACCCATAATATGTCCTCCATTGTGTGGGCAAGTTTTCCCCCATTGATTGCTGAAATGAATGCTGATTTACAGAGGCGGAATAGTCCCCCACTCTGATTGGCTGGCAGAGTGCAGTGCGTGAAAATGAACGTTTTACCAAAATTTTGACAAACCTAGAACTGACGGTGCAATAGTTCTTCTTCACATCCCAATATTTTCTATTATTATTTGATGACCAATGCACGGAAAATAAGTCTTTGGCTACATGTGAAGAAAATGGACTCCTTCTCAAGTTGCCTCTTCATTGATTCCTATTTTTCGTATTCATTTGTTCACACCTTGTTTGGCTGACCCCACTTTCTAACAGCGGGCACAGTTTGCCACCACAGTTTGCCACCGTGCCCAAACACTTTTCACTTTTTTTTTTCGACAGGAAGAGGACAGATCCTGAGAGGGGTTATTTAGTTTGAAACCTGATACAAAAGGCATGATATCCAATATCCAATATATAATTGTATTATGATTTTCCATCCGGTGACAGATTTTATGCTTAGGACCAAATGGGAGGTGGATCTGGGAAAAGAGTTGGATGATGAGTGGTGGTCAAGAGCGCTGTCTAGGGTCAACTCGTCTTCTCCATTCGCCAGACTTGGCCTATTGCAGCTGAACTTCGTTCGTAGGACTTAGAAGACCTGATGCTTGCCCGCTCGGTTCCATATGACCTATTACATTTACATTTCATTTCCAGCATTTAGCAGACCCTCTTATCCAGAGTCCAATTAATACAGTCTTACATTTTTTAAGCAATTGTGGGTTAAAGGCCTTGCTTAAGGACCCAACTGTGGCAGCTTGGCAGAGGTAGGATTTGAACCCTGGACCTTCTGGTCCACAGTCCAGTACCTTAACCGCTAGGCTACCACAGGCCTATTACACATCTTCTGATCATGTAAAAAAACTACAGGAGTTCTGGAAAGACATTTTCATCACTGTATCAAGAGTATTTAATTATAAACTGGACCCAGATCACCTGTGGGCAATTTGTAGTGAGCCTGAAGTTGTCCCTGCCTGTTCAGGTGACTGTGAGGATATAGCTTTTATGTTATTACTAGCTAGACAACAAAATCTCTTCAGCTGGAAGTCAACCGCCTCACCTCCCTACTCGCTGTGGTTAAAGGACATGGCCTTTTTTCTTAGTTTGAAAAATATTAAGTTTAGCCTGAGGAGCTCGGTCAATACATTTTATGAGACATGGCAGCCTTTCATTACAGATTTAAAACATCTTACTGAGTTGACGGTGGAGGGGAGTAAGAAAGGAGGAGGGTTAAACCTTTTTTCCTCCCTTCTTATTTCCTTTTGTAGTATTATAATTATTGTTTTACCTCTAAAGAGCCATTTATTTTATTGTACGTGATTAATTACTTACTGTATGTGGTTCTAATTATGTTTGTGTGTTTATGTCCACCTTTGACTTTTGTTTGAAAATGAATGACTCCTATATAACTGCTTGAAATGTTTACTGGTTTGTCTTGCTTATTCTTTCTTGCTGTTGAGTCACCAATAAAAAAGATGAAGGACAAAAAAGAAACCATGGGTCGGTAGATCAATCCACGAGGCTATAAAAGCACGTACCACTGTGTACAACAAAGGTCTAAGCTCTGGGGATATGACTCTGTACAAATCGGGTTGGGTAAAGCCGAGGTTCAACAGCGCCATGACGACAGAAGAAGGTTGTGGAACCATCCAGTTGTCTCCGGACTATTACTGACTTTCAAAAACAAACAAGCTTAGAGTTAAATGTGTCCAGAGATGGCTACAGAGATGGTTGTGGACCACAGGAAGGAGAAACAGTGGTGGTTTTTGGTAGGATGTGGGATAGACGCATGTAGACGATGTATAAAAATAACAGGGAAATGATATAGAAAAAGGAATAGTGGATTAAGAGCGGAGCGTAAGGCTCCTAAACACAAAAAAAAAAACAAATGGATAAAAGGGAGCGCCACGGTGTTGCGTCCTGACTGGGAGCAACGTGCGAACTGGTCGCGAGAGGGACAGGCAGTGGAAGAAAGCCATGCCGGGGCGCGTCTTATAGAGTGGTGAAACACCCCATTTGGGGCGGGCAGCCGGCTGGGGCGCAGACGCCAAAGCACCAGAGGGAGAGCCTGAACTCGAACCCGCAACTTTTGTAGTTTTTGTTTTTTTAATAAGCAACGCTTAATTTTTGCTGGATCCTGCTGGTTTGTTTTTTATTCTAACGCCATAAATTACCTTTCGGCTTTATTCTCGTTTCCCTATAGCAAAGTCACTACTTGAATTTCAAATCCTGAACTTCATTGACATTTTTGACATTACACTTTCAGTTTATGTCCTCTGGGCATCCTGTACTTCTCATATTTGAAGAATATGCCATAACTTTGTGAGTCCAGAACATCTGCATTTTATGTACACATAAAAAGAAAATAAGCAACGAGGTCAACTTGGCACCTTGATGAAGCTGCCAGGTGCTGCTATTGGAGTATAAGGGGAGTAACGTGAAATATATGCCACTAGAGTACAGAAGGTATTTTTTTAATACTGTGTACAACGTTACCGTATTTTCTGCCTCTCTTCTAATAGAGAAAATGCAAAGACATTATATATGACCATGATACAGTTACTAAAACACTAAAACACTTTTCATTCATTCATTATCCAGCCGGTGCCCTCCCGGAAGCTCTGGGGGTCTGGGGGGCAAGAGCAGGAACAACCATAGAGGCGGCGCCAATCCATCATAGGGTACACACACACACACAGTCACACACTAAGGCTGACTTTAGAAACACCAATTAACCTAGCACGCATTTCTTTGGATTTTTGAAGGAAACAAGAGGACTCTGAGTAAACAGACACAGACAGGGGGAGAACATGCAAACTACGCACAGAAAGGACCGGGCCAGGTCGCTCCACCCTGGGATTGAACCCAGGACCTTCTTGCTGTGAAGCAGCGGAGCTACCCACCGAGCCGCCCCTAGCCACACTAGTTAAAAGTTTTTACTTCTGGAAAAAAAACATGGTTTGATTTTGATAATGACTCTTCCCAAAAGCCAGGATTGGTATAATGCTCCTGCAAATGGAAGACAACTCCATTATATAGACACATTCACAAAATCACTATAATTTCCAGTCCCGCTCTTTCTCTCACTTTCTTAATGTCGGTCAGGTAAATGAGTCAGCATTACACAGCTATTTCTGTGTTCCCAATCCTGTCATTTGGACTGTTCAAAACATGCAGCCTAATGACTCATCAATAGCAAACCGTACAATCTTCAGGACTGACAGAATCCAGGATGACAACCCAGTCTACAAAACCTTATTTAGAGCAGATCGATAATTGACCTACACATTTCAAAGCAGCGGTGCAAGCTCTACTTTGTTGTTAGCTGCTCCAAAACTCCTTTATAGACATGTGATTTTGTTATTTTGTAGTCCTGATGGTCACGATCGGAATGGATTTCAAACTATCTACTTTGCTCTGCTGCCACTGAGCCCTGCAAACTTTTGCTTCTTCGACGAATTCAACGTATTCATAGCTGAGGGGAATGAAGATCCACATGGCGCTCTGAGTGAAGCGAAGGCGGACAAGTTTCTTGAAAGCGTGTTCTTGGCACATCTCTGGCACAGTGAATTGAGATGTTAGAGCAAAAGGTGAGCACGCTCGTGTTTGGTGTTACTCTAAGCGGTTTTCCATTAAATTTAGATCAAGCTGGGTAGTACCTGATCTGTGTGTGAGTATGCATGTTTATTCAGGATTGTGCGTAGAGAGGCAAACAAACAAATCGACCCCGCTCCAACTCTTATCTTCACACTATACTAAGCCTGCTGTTCATAAACTCGTGGTTCTGATTCTCTCTTCTGTATTGTCATCATTGCCAGTATTTCTCAGTGTATGATTTATTCCATAACCTGGACTTCAACATACTAATCTGGTCCTGGTGTGCAAGTGGGATGAAGTGAGCTTAGCTTGTACAAACACCGACAGCTATTAAGATGCTTAGCAATTCACCGCAAGCTCTCGCTGGAACAGATCCATGGAATTTGCACAAATTTAATCACATTAAAACAGTACAAGCTTCTAAGAGCAGGACAAGACTATGGACATGGACAATTGCATTCTTTGGTTGCATATGCCATCTTAACCGAACAATAAGGTTTGTGTGCAAGTAGAGTTAAACTGTTGAAAAGAGTTGAAATGTGGCTTTGACAGCTGCGATTGAATCTGCAGAGAGCAGAATGCTTTTGGTAACATTTACATTTATGGCATTTAGAAGCCTCCCTTATTCGGAGCCATGTACAATTGCACAGGGACCCAACAGAGTCCAGTATCTTAGCAGCTAGCAGCGAGAGAAGCAGTTTAACACAGTTCCAATAATACACATTGAGCAGAAATCATTCTCTAAATGTAGACTTTTCCACAGGCAAGTGATACACAGTACAATGGTCTCCTGCACTCTATCCTGTGCCGGATGTGAAACTTCAGCAGTGTGTGATGTGGGGATTCATGTTGCGGGACAGAGGACTGCTGGGAAATGGCTAGCAGGGAAAACAGGTTACTGGTCTTCTCAATCCCTATCCAATCAACAAACAGGTTTTATTGGGAATAGCCTAATATTAGATTGTGTGTTTTTTTACACGTTCACTTTGCCGTGTCTGCAAAATCTGAAATGGTTATGGTGTCACATTTAATAATGAGCATTCCATTTTTTTTGGTGCCGTGTGCACCGGATCAAAAACGAAAAGGACCTTTTCATTTAAGAAAGCAAAACAAAAAAACTTTTTTTTTTTTTTACGTGAGTTTTTTTTTTTTGTTTTGTTTTGTATTTATTGCAATATTACTCGTATTTCTTTATTAGTAGTTCAGTACAGTGGAGAAAAGTTTGTTTTTTAATCCCTTGCTGATTTTGTAAGTTTGCCCACTTACAAAGATATGAAAAGGGTAGGTTTATTTTTGATCCCTCTAGCAATCAAGACTTAACACTTGGTGGCAAAATCCTTGTTGGCAAGCACAGCAGTCAGACTTTTTTTGGTAGTTGATGATGAGGTTAGCACATGTCAGGAGGAATTTTGCTACACTCCTCTTTGCAGATCATCTCTAAATCATTGAGATTTTGAGGCTGTTGCTCGGCAACTCAAACCTTCAGCCTTGGTCCGGAGACCGGCTAGGCCACTCCTTAATGTGCTTTTTTGAGCCACTCATTTGTTGCCTTGGCTGTATGTTTGGGGTCAT
>JAUZST010007823.1:0-13938 GCA_034779995.1 Parotocinclus haroldoi | reverse complement strand
AAACATTTAATATGTTATATAAATTATAGCACGTCCCGTCTTGTAACATAGGGCATGTTCGATTAATCGGACCAGCTTTGTGGATCAAATGGTCACCAATACGTTACACAGGGTCATTAAACCAATGCTAAAACAACAAATCTAACCGTGGCCTAAGACTTTTGCACAGTACTGCATATTGTGTTTTATTGGGCAAAAGTCACTTGCCTTGAATGAACTTAATCCCAGGAAAAGAAACGGTTTCTGCAGTAAGCCACGGATTCATTCAGGAGTGACTCAATAGTTACGTTTTCGAATTCCCGCTCCACTTCACTAAAGAAAGAAATAGGAAAAAGACCAAACCAAACATGTTCCCAAACCCTCGTATTTCGTTTCTCTCAAAACCGATCTATGTAATGAACTCTAAAGTCTCCCCTAATAACAGACTCAAACTCAAATCCTTTCCATATCCCCCTTCAGACTTTTTTAATCGAGAGGAGGTATTACCATGGGAAGTGATTAGGTACAAGTCCTGAGTATTTCCCCCAACTTCTTTTCAAATTCTTAATCCTTCTAACTGACTGCACAAAAAGGAACAGACCACAGACATCCTGCTCTGTCCGTCCACTCTCGCTCTCCAACAAAGACGCTGGCCCCGCGATCCCTTATCAAATAGAGTAGCAAATTAAAGGTTATTGTTACCCGAAACATTACCCCTCTGCCCCTCGATACAGGTTCTAGTCTCGGCCGTCTGTGGCAAACGTCTCAGCGTCACAATGGGGGAAAAGTTCTCCCTGCTACTTATCCCACTGACCATTAACCGACCACAACCTTTTCTTTTCCTTTGGGAGAGACGTTCACTGTAATGCTGCTTCTTCCAACTTTTAACGGGCACGAAAAGATAACGCAATAGTTCGGTTATTTAAGGTTAAACATTCAACAACTGGCATCCCATCCAGGCAGTTCACCTACACCCCAGCATATTCTGGAATAGGACCCCCGTAACCCTGACCGTATCGTTCTCTGCTGGTTTTTAAAATCTAAAGTGCAGCGGCAAAGAACGACAGTTTGGTTAGATACGGTATGGATAGAAGGGTTAAAGGGTCTTTTTGGTACCCAATGGAGCAGCGCTGACAAGGGGGGCCATGGACCCCTTTATAAAATAGCAAAATGAGGATTACAGGGCGGATTTAGCTAAACAGAACTGCGTGGGTACAAAAAGAAGATCACATTAATAAACTAAAATCGTTTTATAATTTACATGTACACTCGCACATCAATTTATTAAATCGTATCTAATAAAGTATAATATAAAAATAATACGTCCGAAAAGAAGGTTTGGTTTTGAACGGCGAAAGAGAATCCGATTTCTCAATATGTTCCCCGGAGGAGCAGAGTGAGTCAAAAGACACCCTTTTATTTCAGAGATAAAGGGACTGTGTCTAAATATCCCATCAAGTCATGGGTCATGAGGCCTAGCTTTTAGGTTATGTCCAGAACATGGCCGTTATCTTGAAAGCCACTATTTTGGATCAAGGGCACGTTTTTCCAATGGGAAAAAAATGGGTGGTCATGTAGCATATAAAAGAAGATCAGAATCGTCACAGTAATGGATAGGTGCAATCAGATTTACAATATCTCTTTTGGTTCAAAAGTTGTTCGTCACAGGTAACTGAAGATGGAAGTGACGATTCTGATGTTCGGGGAACGCAGCTGCCGTATCATAGCAACAGACTTCATAAGTCGACACCCAGAGAGGTGATCACCAATTTCACACAGCACTGTTACGTCCCTCGTAGCCAAATTCAGGGAACTGTGAACGACAAGAATTGTTAGGATCGTCTGAAGAACTGCGACCGACCGAGAAACCTCAACATTGGCTTTGGGAGCCCTCAGGAAAAGTCGCAGGACGGGACGTGTCCTGTGACTTTCGACTCGGTGGCCAAAGCTGCGCTCGGAAGGCTAAGGCAGAGCGGGTGAGAGCTAGCGTAAGTTTTATAGGACTGGAGGAGATCTGAGGAGCGAGGTTATTGAGAGCTTTAGAGAGAGAGTGAGTGCTAAGCTTTGAACCTGAAGCTTTATTTTATAGGAAGCCGGTGGAGATTGTTAAGAACCGCTGTAATACGATGACGGGTCCTGGTATGAGTCAGAAGAGTTGGGAGCCATCTGGAGTTTATGGAGCGTTGAAGAGCGAATGCCAGCCATTTCTAGGCGGCTGGAGATAAAGGGGTGGACGAGAGCTCTCGGCAAGCGTCACTGTGATTTTGGCTGTTCCCTACAGATGAGTCAAGCGAGATTGAAGAATGGAGTTGCCATGAGAGTTCCGATTTAGATCCGAGTCAAGAAACTTACGACAGTTACTACAGGGAAGGATGATACAGTAACGTTGTCAACAAGTGTCGATCGGATACACAGAGCGATCGGAACAAAATACGGGAGAAAACGATGACCTGACCGTTCTCCATTGTGCCTTAGCCAACCAGTTAGCATTAGCCTGGCTCAGCTTTGGTCTCTTTGCTCTGTGGCGCAGGGCCGCCGGACACAAAGCCACAGATTAAACGGTTTTACGCAGCGACATGTACAAACAAAGCTCCGTGGGATTAACGAAGAGAGAACTCGCTCTCCAGTCGGAGCGTTTTAGCTGCTCTTAGCCCTTGTTTGCTGTTCTTTAAGACCGCTGAGCGGCACAAAGCACTGCAATGCGAGTTCAGTTCAAACCTGGAAAGGATTAGAAACGAATAAATCAGTCCGAAATTAATATGTTTTTGTTTCGTTTTTAAAAGCCGTACTCTATCCCACTCAAATACGCTATAATTCCAGTCTTACACAGGGCTGTAGCAAAGACCACCCCAGTGGAGTCCAAGACGCATTCTGGGGGACCCAACGTCCCCACAAGGATAGATAAATCTGTCTTATTCAAGCTGTTGGGGACACCACAGAAAAAAAAACTTTTTCTTACAGAAAAAACCCGAGTCAAAGGTTCTCTATTAGGTTACCGAGGTTCAGGTTCGCTTTAGCATTAACTTTAATGAGAAGTCCCCACAAGGATAGAAAAATCTGCCTAATTCAAGATTTTAAGGACATTCATCTGGTCGCCCGCAGGGAAACCGCCTTTTTTTACCTTACGGAAAGAAAAACGAATGAGTCTAGACTTCTCTACTAGGTTACTGAGGTTCAGGTTCGCTTTAGCATCGACTTCAATCCAAAGCGCCCACAAAGATAGTGAAACAAACGCGTGCGTGACCGAAAATACGTGACTTTGACAGTGCATTAAACCGAGAACCACATACATGGTCTCTCGTCAGGTGAGTCCTAACTAAATGCTTAAAAACAAATCCCAGAGAGTTTCTTCATTAACTGACTAACTTAAACCCAAAGTGTAGCTTATTACTGAATACACGTGCAAAGTGCAGGTAGGTGCAAAACACCATTCGGAAACTGATACGCAATCCACCGGTGCAGACTGGAGAGAAGCTCCACCCCTTTGAGAGGTTGTCACAAATGTGTACTGTCCAAAAATCGTCCGGTTTGATGTTTAACCGATAATTACAGCGGTCCTTTGTAATACCACACCTCACACCTCTAGAGACCTGGGTTCGAGTCCTTACCCAACCCTCCACAGTGTCACAGTGCGAGTGAGAGTAAATGTGTGCTCATGTGGCCCAACATGGACTGACACCCTGCCAAGGTTTAGTTCCCACCTTGTGCCCAGTGTTGCCAGTTAGCCCTCCGAGTCAGCAGGTTTCAGCTGAATGTAAATGAATGCCAAAGAATCCTGATTGATCAAACGTTGTGTATAACAGTAGAAAATGCAGTTTTACTTAACAAACAGAGAGTCTGCACGTTATAAGAATCCTAAAGGTTGTTTTAAATATTTCCCTTAGTTTAATCGTCTGAGATTCATCCAACCACTGTTATTGGTAAACTGGTTTATGCCCCTTACTGGGCCCTTCTTGGGACTGAACCCTTTCTATTCAACTCTGCTACACTGTTCCCAAAAATGCGGGGATATCTCATATTTGTGAGCAGGGTATTTGTCCCATCACCTGGTTCTCCTGGTTACTCCTCTCTTGCTGAATGGCCCTACTGAATGGTCTCCTTGCGTCTGTAATATAGTAAATACGGGTTATTGCGTTTCAGACTTTCCTGTCACATAACACACAAGGTAAAACACTCTGAATTAAAGCAAACACCATGGGGGACCTACTGTATGGCTCGGATTAGTAAGCGTCCCGAGTGCTGACTAGAGCACAGTAAAACTCTAGCACTTAGGCCAGCGGATTGTTATGGAGGGGATTTGCTGTTCCTTTCTCTGCGCTGAAGGGCCAGCTGCGGCTCATCTGTGCCTTCAGTTCCCAGGCTTCCATTAATCTCACTTGCCTTACCGGCACAGCAAGGAGGGAGGGCGAAGACCGGCCTAGACTTTGTCCCGAGCGGCGTTTCGGCTCCCTTATTTAACTGTCACGCAGATTCGGATGATCAGCTAGGACCTTTCATTTAAAGAGCGTTTGGCTAATTGACGGCAGACTGTCGCTCTGTTTATTCGCCAACAGGAAAATCAGCATTCCCTGAGGACTAAGCTAATAATGACCACACAGACCGTGGAGAAACCGGCTGCTAAACGTCAACAGCCTATAAAGCAAACAGGTTGGCATGATCACTCAACAAATTGCTTGTGCTGGACTTGATGGGAGGGATTTTTTTTTAACATCGGTTCACCGTCACTCGAGGGAAAAATGTGGCGCAAAAACCAGGACTGAGCTTCCCAGTACAACAGATCTGTAATCCAACATGCTCGTTTGATCTGAGAAACGGCATGTGTGAGCTTTAAAATGGAGTGTCTTCATGTGATGGGATCACGTTAATGCTGTCACGCAGTCGTGAGTAAAGCGTACAATAAGTGACCAAAATAGTTTACTACGCGTAATAATTCTTTACCTTATATGCTATTATGTCTCTATATAGCACGTAAATCCCAAATCAGAAAAGGGACGGCGAGAAAGTGCACTTAAAAACAGTCTTTCTTACATTTTTGTTTATTTTTATTTCATTGCAGACAGTATGAATGCAGGAGATTTCATGTTTTTGGTCTGATTAAATTGATTTCATTTGTTAATAAACATCCACTGCTGCTTTTTGACCTGTTACACGTTTGGAAAAAGAGTAATTCAGAGAGCAATTTAGGGCTATCCATCCATCCATTTTTTCCACCTGGCAACTCTGGGCGCAAAGGCAGGAGCAAACTTAGACGAGGCGCCAATCCACTTAGGGTCAGTTTAGCCACACCAATTAACCCAACACGCAGGTCTTTGGACTGTGGGAGGAAACCGGAGTAAACCCACGCAGACAGGGGGAGGACATGCAGACTCCAAACAGAAAGTACAAACTCTGGGATTGAACCTGGGACCTTCTTGCTGGGAGGCAGCCACCGTGCTTCCCGAATTTAGGGCTAGTAATGTGGTAAAAAAACGAATAATACGAATAAAGCAGAGTGGTTGAGAAGCAAAGGCGAACAGAAGGATGTCCAGTTTGTCAAGAACTGTGTGGGAAAATGATTCAAATGATTAGGAACCAATGTCCCTCAAAAAAAGACTGAAAGGAATTTACAAACTTATCACTTCCTCTACGGCGCAGAAGATCATTAAACGCATGGAGGAATCTGGAGGGATTTCAGTCCATACAGGGCAAGGGTGCAAACCTAAACTGAAGCCCCCGTGATCTGTGAATCCCTCAGACGACACTGCATCAAAAACCGTGATTTCTCAATAGCCGATACGGATTCATTTGGCTATACTTTATCAAGCACCACCATGAGGAGCTACAGTCACAAATACCACTTCAAACTTTACTGTGCAAAAATGAAGACTTGTAGTCAGAAGTCCAGGCATCGACTTTTCTGGACTCGGAGCTAAGAAGAACATTACAGAATAGCACCAGAGCATCCTTCAAATGTCATGAGAAGGCACAGCAATATGACAAAGTGGTAACTGCGCCGTCCCAGCTCGTTTAGATTGTGCTTCAGGCCGAGAAGAAAAGCAGGAATGGACGTTTATTAACAAATGAAATCAATTTGACGAGACAAAACACAAAAGGTCTCAGGTTCACACTGTTTTTTTATTTAGTTGCATTTTCCGTACCGTCCCAACCTTTTCTGATTTGGCCTTGTAGAGCGTCGGGAGTAGTAAACGGAGACCTTTCGGCCACAGCACCACGAGTCTTTACAGGGTCAAACAGCGGAAATCATTTTTACAGCCCTAGATATACAATACAAACCCAGAAAAACAGACTTGGTCATTTGTTGGTTTAATTATAAAGACAAACAGTTCGTCACATTGTTTTCTGAACATCCGAGTAAGCCACTCTATCCATGTGGGTTTGGTGTGTAGAAAGAAAATCCTTCAATAAATCCAATCCGCTAAAATCTACGCATTTGCCCACGGGGCCAACAACGAATAGACCTAAATAACCACGAACAGTTACAAAGTAAAAAAATGAGTGCCTCTCCTTAGCTGCAAGAGAAGTGGAGCTTTTATTTACTTTAGGCAGAACCAAAGCACTAGGAGAACTGGCTGAGAGGAGGTTTTGTTTGGAACGTGCGGGACGTCCGTGATTTTTAACGTGCCCTTTTATCCCGGTTATACAACGGTCATTAGCGACGGACCACATCAAAATAGTTGTAAGGACTGAGTATTTATCGAATGTATCCCGCGTTTGTGAGACAGCAGACAAATGATATTTCGGTGCCTTCCTACTCCCAATGTACAGGTTATATGACGTAGTAACAGCTTGTGTATGAAGGAGTCTGGTCATCATTACAGTCTTTATTGTTTTGAGATCCATTTAAGAGCCTTGTTAAGTAAAGACCGCCAAGATTTGCCTTTTTTGAGCAGATCGAGGGCAGTTTGGGGATTATGCCCCAGCAACGCATCCCATCGAGAGCCTGAGTACGTCTTTGCTTTTAAATTTTAGTACCATAACAATCATTCATTCTTTTCCGCTTAGTCCACACGGGGCAGTGGGCCAGCAGATGCCTACCCGGCAACTCTGGGTGCAAGGGCAGGAACAACCCTAGACGGGGCGCCAAGCCATCGTAGAGACACCGATTAACCTAACACGCGTTTTTGCACTGTGGGAGGAAACCGGAGTACCCGGAGTAAACCCACACAGACACGGGGAGGACATGCGGACTCCTTACAGAAAGGACCCGGGCCGCTCCGCCCTGGGATCGAAACCCGGGACCTTCTTGCTGCGGCGTGACGCAGCGGCGCTACCCCACCGAGCCCCGTGCCGCCCTGCCGTAACATTTGTCACACTTAATTAATAAATAAGATCAGTTGAAAGAGCTTCATCCCATTCTGTGTCTTGATAAGCAGGGAGAATTCAACTACTTTTAGGATGGAGGCAAGTACAACTTGCAATCTACACACCCTTCGCAACGACACTGCTCGCGAAAAGTAGGGGATCATTCAAAATTTACAAATCCCCGAATAGAATATCACCTCATTATTGCGAGCAGTGTATTTGGCAACTCAAGTTCTGATCATTTAGAGGTAAGGGAGAAGATTACAGTGCATTCTAAAGTATTTAACAAAGTACCTGAGAGTGTTGTTAGGTAGTAAGACATCTATACTGGTAATGGAAGTACTTTTGATCACTTAGTACCAGTATAACAACAGTACCCATTTCATCTCTACTAGTATGTGTGCAGAATAAAAAAAAAAAATAATTCCCTCGGGTACCAAAGCGTGTCCACTTTTAAGCACGAATCCTAACTACGAACGCACGTTTCATGAAATCTGCGTTCTGTAAACATTCAGGGTCGGTGTTATTTACATTCCCAGAGTTTGCATATGGAAGATAAGACCCCTTTAAACGGATAGCTGCTAGGGTCCGTGTTAGATTTTCTGAATCACAACTTGGAATTTGCCTAGAAAATAAAAGTAAACAATAATTAATTGGACATAATACAATCATGAGAATACACTAAATGTTTACTAATATTGAGCAAGACGTGCTTGGTTTCTCTAAATGATAAGTGTGAGTCTAACAGAAGAGAGAATGTGATTTTATTTCTGTATTATTTTGGGGTTGTTATTGTAAGATACTCACATGACGGCATTGAGGAAACCTCGGCGCTCACGACGCTTTCCAAGCCCAGGTTGGACAAAGCTCCCCTGATTAAACCGCACGTATAGGACAAATACTGGAAAAGAACAGAAAGGCTTTTACATATGGCTAGGAAATACTACATCGTTTGTTTACCTGAACTTTAGTTAGCTAGTTAATTGAGATTAAAAAGGAAATCAACAGGTCTATACGCACTGCTCACAAAAATGAGGGCATATTTCAAAATGAATATGAATTGGATCCCACAAGAACTGCTTGACAATCTGATCCTGTCCGTGTGTTTTGACCCTCTTGGGTGATCATACGCCCTACTGAACACAATATGGGGGCACTCTGGTCCAGTCTGATGCTTCTGTTCACCCCATGATTATGTCACTTGCTACTCAAATCATAGTTGAGTTTGCAACTCATTTGCGTAATCAAACAACCTTCTTTGACTTTTCATTCGTTCATTCATTATCTTCCGCTTAATCCACATGGGGTCGTGGGCCAGCCAGCAACTCACAGTCACACACTAAGGGCCACTTTAGAGACACCAATTAACCTAACACGCATGGCTTTGGACTGTGGGAGGAAACTGGAGTACCCAGTAGATAACTAAAACGGTCTCCCGTCCTGACTCCTAAACTAACAGATAAAGGAAATAAACCAACAAACTGAGGCCGAGGCGCAATCTCCCAAGCTGAGGAAATATTAGTATTGTTTACTCCATACTTCATACAATTATAAATGTAATGGTTCCTTTCTTAATTACTTTCTGCGTTCACAACCACCCACACTTTATAAGTCCCAAACTCCGGACACTGCCGGTTGATTAAAGTCATTAAATTCTGTTTTTATGGTAGCTACAGGTCTGAAGCATTGCTTTATATTTAACAACTACTTATAATTATAACCAGTTTTATGATCACATGTAACACGACCCACTGAAAACTTTCCCTGCCGGGAAAATTCTTACCTTCCAAATAGAGTATGAGGGGACACCCCCAGATAAATGAATCCAATTCGAATAGGGGTTTAAACAATAACAATAAAAACAAGCTGAACAAAAAAAAAGCATGTTAATATTTAGATTTGACTTTTTAATGGTCAACCGAGTTTTTTGACACTTGGTAACTGAAAAATTCCTGGGCTGAGGGGACAAATGCCATCAGGAAAATTAAAGAGCACCTAACAAATACAAAAGTCTTCAGATCTACAATTGGACACCTCGTCCAGCCTGCTAAATTTAGTACTTTCTTTGAGTACTAGTCCCATCTCAGGGGCGCGTTCACTTCTCTCTGCTGGACTCATTATACGCAAAGGCCTGCATTTCTTTCCGTCCCTCAGATAAACTCATCAAGTTTATACATGATGGATTCATAACGTAAGCAGCACCTGGGATTCCAATCTTTAGACACTGATGTACATCTTACCACGGGGTCACCAGCTGTTTATGGGTCCATATGTTGCTGAGACCTCGAAGAAATGGGCTGCAGCGTGGGACATGGCTTAGTGCCCTTCCTGACATAATCAGGACTGGGCAGAAGTCGGTGTTTGGGGGGGGGGGGGGGGTGTTGAATTACCCCAGTCATCCAGGGATCCACCTGTTTCCATCATTAAGAGCTCGTCTGCACAACAGCTTCTTCTCATGTGCCATCAACATCATCAAGCAAGACTCTGCCTCATGTGACCCCTGGCTCACCCCAGTACTCTTTATCACTTTACACTCTGGACCCGGATGCCATGCTGTGTATCTTATAGACGTACTGCTCATTAGACACGCAGACAATCAGGCACACATTAGACATGGAACTTGCTCTGGCATGATTGCGTGATAGCGTCCTAACGGTGCCAGCTGACTGGGTTGGGCATCACACTGGCACATTATGGTCAGCATTACATCCATTCCAATTTCTACCTATTCTAGACTTTTTATGGTTTAAGCACCCAAAATCCATGCATTTCCATTCACATCATAATCCGATGCGTCAATACAATCGGCAACTACACATGCACTCGGGAAATCCCTAACACAACCAGCCAATAATGTCACACAAGGATGCGCCGTAACGAATCAAAATCCTCAGTTTGCCATGCATGCACTGCGTCTGAGTCTCCACAAAGTGTTGGATAGCTGTTTAGCACATGCTGCATTTATTCTGGGGTTCCCCGGAGCTCAAAAACAAGCAGGTCCGTGGAAACAGTCTCAAGGACAGACAGCATTTGTAGGCATGCGCAGACGCAGATGCCCGCATCAGAAAAATTGGATTACTGATTATTAAAGTTTCAGCTCTCTTTATCCGATTTCTAGAATGCTGTAAACATGACCATTCGCACAATCGAATAAATGCAGAAACCCGACTTTGCCCTCATTACTAAGTGCATGCAAACACTACGTGACTTCCCTATACAGCAATATACAAAAGTCTTAGGCCACCCTTATGGTCGTTGTTTTAACAATGTCATAATGACCACATATAACATATTGTCAATGATCGGAACCAAAAGTGAACTCAAACTTGGACTGGTCGCTAATGATAAATCTATCTAAAGAGAAATTATCCTCTTTTCCCCCTGATCATCGTTCATGTCTTTGTGAGTTAGACCATATTTCAGCCTTTTCATCCCGTTTCCCTTCCCAATAAGGGGTTTCCCTTGCCTGCCAACCTTAAAAAAAATGCTGCTCAAACTTCTTCAGCCTGGAGAAGGATCGACTTGGCATTGTGCGGAAGCTTACGGAAGCTTCTACTGCTCACGTGTAAAGGGAGGTCACACTTAATACTTGCCATTTCTTTGTAATTCTGCATACAGATGGTCTGCTTCTATACTGAGAAAGGGACTGAGAAATAATACGGCTATTATACCACCGCTAATTCAATGGCAAACCTGATCTAAAGGTGGCCTGAGACTTTTGGCCAAGACACTACACACTCACTAGGCGTGTGCTTGAGCTTACTTTTGAAGCTTCTTCCAAGTGCTGCTTTCCACCAGAAAACTGAGTCAAAAGTGCAAACTTATTGTCCTGTAAGACATACGTGCCCTGCACAGAGACAGGAGAATGATTATGGTGATTATGTTGGGTCAGGAACGTTTCACTTCGTCCACAGAAGTCAGCCGAACGTCAGACCTGGTGGTTGGTCCTCAGGTTGTCGATTTGCTTTCTGAAGATCCCGCCCCAGAAGTCTTTGCAGAGGAACTTCATGACGTCAAGATCTTCTTTAAAGGTGGGACAGTCTTTTGTAAACCTAACCAACAACAAATGGAGCGGCTGTTAAGGGTCTGGGAAGGAGCGAGGCACCGTTTCCCAGCCTGGGACGTGAACTTGGATAGTTACGAAACAGCACCACCCAGGGGTTTCCTTACAGAATTATGATTTACACGTTTTAAGTCCTCAGCTAGAACAGGCAGACAGTTTGACATCCTTTCAAATGACACTAGAAAGGCGTTGAAACGGCGGTGTGCGATTACCTCTCGATTAATCCTTGTCCCACTCTGAAGCCCATTCCTTCTAAGACGGACGCACATGTTACTCTGTCCTGTGAAAACATTGTCAGAGAACAGAAACAGGATCTAAGCCAGACACAATACACAAACTCACAGGGATCTTTTTATATGAAGCATCTGAGGTTTTTCTAGACTTCGTACCATCCTGGGGCACAAAGAAATTACTACTATAAACATATTAATGAAATAACTCAGTTTAACTATATATATATATATATATATATATATATATAAATAAAACATCTAGGGTGCCCAAGACGGTTAGGTTCATTATTGAGTCTTGGTTCTCCCAGGTTTATTCCTTCTAAGAAGATTTGGGGAGTTTTGCCTTTCCACTGTAGCCCAAGGTTTGAGGGCCCAATGAGGGCTGTGCACCTACAGAACTGTAAAACTGATTTAAGAGCACTGTAAAAAGACCTTTATAGACGCATTTCCCAAATGAAACAAGTGGAGGAGTGAATTAGCTTAAACACTGCTTTTACCAGGGACAAGGCTTAAGAGAGTGTCCAAAGATCCCACATTAAGCCTGAGCTCATACGTGGGAAACCTGTTGCTCATTAGAAATCGGCGCGTGACTGTGAAATCGGTGTGGATTTGGGACGCGCACGTATCCGCTCTCGCGTTTATGTGCGAAACATGTGCAAGCACTTGTGATTAACCCAATTAATAGGGCCAGAACAGTTCTCTTCAGAGAAAAATGAAGAAAAGATCACGTCTGATTAGGTTATTCTCCTAGTTGCCAAGCTGCAACTGAAATCACAGACAGCTGTTACATCAAATACACATCAGACATGTTCAAATCAGGGAGGGGGGGGGGGTCATGAACAGCCAAGTCCTATTATGACTCTTATTATTTATTATTATTATCAATAGAAACCGGTCCCACCATGCCCAGGTCCCAGCCACAGATTCAGAAGAGCAAATTTTCGGTGTATTACTGTGGTCTGTAATGAAGTGCGTGTTTTATACATGTTCGTGGAAACGTGTACTTGGTTTGCACCGTTTAAATCTGTGTTACTTGCTGTGAGACATCTGATCATCTGTGTGGAGTTTTATTTGAAACAATAATATGACTTGAAGGACAATATTAAATCATTTAGTACGGTACTGTAACTCGTATCTTTGTCTTTTCTAAAACTTCTGAGCCCCGCCAGAACTAGTGACGGCCCACCCGCGTTTGGCTGCAGCCCATGAATTCTGCGACACAAGGCCAAAACCTCGAAACAATCCTCAGTACCTTATCTGTATCGTCCCGTGTCTGGATCTGCTCCTTGTAAACATGAGACACCATCTCCATGTGAAGAAACTCGAACAGAACGTGGTCTGCCATCATCACCACCACCACCCCAACTCAGTCTGCAGAAACAGTTCTGATTTATTACGGACACGACTCTTTTATTTCAGGTCGCATCGGGATTGAACGCCTATTCACGACAGGATCTGGCCTACTCACGTTCAGACTGGGACCGCTCAGAGCAACCAGTTAACATTTGAAACGCAGGAGGAACCTGAGGAGGAGTATCTGAGCAAACCTGAAAACCTGAGAACATGGCGAGGATATGCAAAATCCACACGGGCTGAGATCGGGTCCAAGATTGGGATTTGAACCTGGGATCTCTGGAAGCGTCAGGCGACCGCACTCGCCACTTCCGTCACCATGCTCAGGCACGGTACAGTTACTACCTCTGAGGCATGGATGTTAGTAAAGAGGAAGGTCCAGGACCCACCAAACGGCCCAAATGGCACTGTTCCTTATTCTCAGAATAACTAACAAACAAAAAAATTGAGACGCGGCTCAAATTTCGGGTTTGGGTTTCATTCTGACGAAGGTGTACGGGATGCTGTGAAGGCGTTTTTACCTCAGAAAGCTTATCTGTTTTAACTCGGCATATAAAAATAGTGTCATAATTATTCCTTATTTACAAACTAATCTACAAACGAGTGCGTGAAATACATGTCAAATTTCCTCCGGGGTTTGGCTCGTGGTTCACTGACCGTGTACGGATTGCTGTGAAGACGTTCCGGATCTGTGCGCTTTGCTGCACAGTCGTGAGAAACTGAA
The DNA here is from genome assembly GCA_034779995.1 of Parotocinclus haroldoi. Lineage (NCBI taxonomy): Eukaryota > Metazoa > Chordata > Actinopteri > Siluriformes > Loricariidae > Parotocinclus > Parotocinclus haroldoi. Next base: position 284 of record JAUZST010007823.1, on the reverse strand, counting down.
TTTGTTATCGCTTATTTTCTAACGAAATGGCAAAAAAGGGCTTGAAATGCACGTCGAACTTTTCTCCGGTGGTCGAGACCGTCTGTTGAGACGCCGTGACGTCAAACGGACTTGGTTCAACGTCGTACGGAACACCGTGAGTGTAAGCTCGCGAACGCCTCAGCTGTCGTTAGCGTTAGCTAAGAGGCAAAAAGTCCGTGTCTAACATGAACGTGCGTGCTGAGTACCGAATATTACTAAGATATATACACATATAATTGTATATTTGATATATTTCTATATTT
>JAUZST010007822.1:0-13938 GCA_034779995.1 Parotocinclus haroldoi | reverse complement strand
AATCAAGAGATTATATTCAGTACAGTTTCTAGATGCAGCCACCAGATCCAGATAACTTTTGGGTGCCATTTTTTTCATTCTTGTTTTAACAAGCTTATTTGTTATTTGTCCCATTCATACAAAAACAAAAAAAACAAGAAAAATACAAAGTGAAACGTGATCATTTTAAGGTTTAATCATCCTATTACCAGTATTATTATATATTATTATGTTATGTAAAGCCACTTGCTTAAATTGACAGTCAGAATCCCTGGCTGTATCCCAAGTGGGGGCTCTGCAATGCGAAGGTCGAGTAGTGCATTTACAGAAAAAATACTGTCAATGGGAATATACTCCTAGTGCCAGTCCCAGTGCTAGATTAATGGGGAGGGTAGTGTTAGGAAGAGCTTCTGGCATACAACTTGTGCTAGATATATACAATGACCTGCTGTGGTGACTCTAATATTTGTTAAGCATAACCAACAAACATTTCCAAATAAAGTGCAATGTGTCTGACATTTACTTGCAGACTCTCTTTGCAAAAAAAAAAAAAAAAAATCAAAGTCAAAGCTGCTTCCTGGACATGTGGTTATATTTTATGATGCATAACATCAAGACCCAGATTACTTGATGAATTTAATTTATTTTACTCTGTAGATGGATAAATATTCAAATCCCTCTCATTTGCCCTTGATTTACATTATTGTTAAACATTTTAATAATTTCCTCACACATTTGTTGACAAACTGGAGATCGAGCTAGCATAGCAAACACTACAGCGTACCCTAGCCTAGCATAGGTTAGCATTACAGCTGCGAGAGGTTACATCTGAATAACTAAAAGAAAACTGAGGAGAAAGAAAGTGAGACCAGTGATTAAAAAGAACTTGGGTCTAAGAAAGAAATAGTCTCCATCAAGTTGAAAATACCTCAGCCAATAAAGGCATATCTCTTTATTAAATTCTGTCTTTAATATGTTGAAGTTTTGAATAAAAATGTTACATGTGGGAACTGTTTCATGCATCCTGATTCATCCTGTTTAAGTTTTGGGGCGAAATAAATCCTATAGTAATCAAAACCTTCATTAAATGCACAATGAAAACATACATACATTGGATATGCAGTATCTAAGATATATGAGATATACTCTAGGGTTAGGGTGAGGGGACCTACCTTTGTCTAGAACATGGCTGCCATCTTAAATGCATATTGGTTCAATGGCATGTTTTTCCAGTGGGCAATTGGTCATGCAGAATATCAAAGGACACCAGAATTGTCTCAGAAATCAACTGCCGCAATAAGATTTGCATCTCTTGTGGTTCAAAAATTATCAACACAAAAGCTTCAAACCTTTTATTGTTCGTCACAGGTAACCGGATGGAATTGATAAAAGAAGAGAGGATCGAGGTGATTCTGATGTCCAGGGATTGCAGCTGCCACCTCATAGTCACAGACTTTAACAACAGAGAGAAAAGAGGCCTGTAATTTTTAACGTAAGTACACTTCAAATCTAAAAACAAATCCAAAAACACATTGTATGATATTTTAATAATCCATTTGCGTTTTATTGCATAAAATAAGTATTTTGTCTTCTGCCAACCAGCGCAAATTCTGGCTCTAACAGACCTGTTAGTTTTTCTTTAAGAAGCCTTCCTATACTGCATTAATTACCTGTATTAATTGCACCTGTTTGAACTCGTTACTTGTACAATCACACTCCAACCTCTCCACCATGCCCAAGACCAAAGAGAAATTATAGGCCACAGGACAATAGGCAAGCAGCTTGGTGAGAAGGCATTGATTGTTGGCGCAATTATTAGAAAATCAAAGAAACACAAGATGAACGTCAGTCAATTTCACATGCTGTTGTGCAAATGGAATAGACAACAGGAGGAAATTATTGGCAATTAGCAAGACACACTTAATAAATGAGTGGTTCTGCAGGTAGGGACCACAGACCAATTCTCAGTACCTATGCTTTCTGGCTGATGTTTTGGTCACTTTTGAATGTTGGTGGTGCTTTCACACTCATGGCAGCATGACTCTACAACTCTACAAGTGGCTCAGGTAGTGTAGCTCATCCAGGATGGCACATTAATGCGAGCTGTGGCAAGAAGGTTTTCTGTGTCTATCAGTGTAGTGTCCAGAGGCTGGAGGTGCTACCAGGAGACAGGTCAGTACACCAGGAGACATGGAGGAGGTCATAGGAGGGCAACAACCCAACAGCAGGACCGCTACTGTTATGATAGGGTGTTCAGACCCAAGTATGCAGGAGAGACAGAATCCCACAGCGTATAATAAATAATAATAATATTATTATTATTAAATAATATATAAAGGCTAAAAAGGGAAAGGGTGGGGGAAAAGGTCCTAAATGATATGAGGATAAGATAATCTCTGATGAGCATATAGCGTATATAGCGCGATCGCGAATAAATCGTGGGAGGCGCCGAAGCGCCAGGGGGCGAGCGTAAGCTCGAGCGCAAATACAGCATGAGGATGCCATGCTGGGGCGCATCTCATTTAGAGTGACGAGAAGAGCGTAAGCTTAAGCGAGCGAGGAGCACATAGAAAAATATATGTAGGAACATAATGTAGGAACCCTAACAACTACCTCCACCTACCTGTGCAAGGAAGAACAGGAGTAGCACTGCCAGAGCCTTGCATAATTACCTCCAGCAGGCCACAAATGTGCACGTATCTGTACAAACGGTTAGAAACCGACTCCATGAGGATGGTCTGAGGACCCAACGTCTTCACAACGTGCTCACAGCCCAAGGCAGTGCAGGACACTTGGCATTTGACAGAAATCATCAGGATTGGCAAATTCGCCACTGGCGCCATGTGCTTTTCACAGATTCACAGCAGGTTCACACCGAGCACATGTGACAGACGTGACAGAGTCTGGAGACGCCGTGCAGAGTAATCTGCTGCCTGCAACATCCTTCAGCATGACCGGTTTGGCAATGGGTCAGTAATGGTGTGGGGTGACATTTCTTTGGAGGGCCGCACAGCCCTCCATGTGCTCGCCAGGGGTATGCTGACTGTCATTAGGTATCAAGGTGAGATCCTCAGACCCCTTGTGAGACCATATGCTGTTGCAGTGGGCCCTGGGTTCCTCCTAATGCAGGACAATGCTAGACCTAATGTGGCTGGAGTGTGTCAGCAGTTCCTGCAAAATGAAGGCATTGAAGCTATGGACTGGCCTGCCCATTCCCCAGACCTGAATCCGATTGAGCACATCTGGGACACCATGTCTTGCTCCATCCACCATTTTTTATCGCTTACTTTTTATACCGTAGGACTTTTTTATAGTCCTTCCTGGTTATTGAAAGTTTCCAACCTTGGCTATAAACAGGCTGTCTTATGAGGTGCTGCTCCTCAAACAAGATTTTATAGGTTACAGCCTAATCCAAGCAATATCGGTGAGGGAACTTTTTTCCCTCAATACCATCTATTGTTTCATCAAGAGAAGCCAGAACAAATACTGTGGACAGAAACTAATAAAAATGATTGGGTTAATTTTGGCATACTGCTTACTGCTCCATAATAGTCCCAGTAACAATATACACAGTATGCACCATGCAAAGACCAGTTAATGAAATTAATCAAACTGACTGTAATTCAGTGTATACTCATTGACGAAAAAGTAACACACCCAGAAATGTTGGATTGCCACAAAACTCAGCAGGCAGTAAAGTCTCAGGCAGATATGAAAATGAAAAGAGGTGTGGTTATTAGACACTGGGTCTTGCCACAAGAGGGTGTAAAAGTGCGTAAGCCACTGCTCTATAAAAAGTCTCTAAGAGCTTTTTTTAGGTAGTGTACCTCTTGGTGCCCACTAGGTGCCTAGACTGTCTGGGAGGAGAGGTTCTGTGAGGGCACGAACAAGAGGATCATTTGATCTGCCAACAAGCACATAAAACTCCCACAGTTTTGTAATTCCCACACCCCGTCTCTACCCAGACTATTTCCAGATGCTTAGTCAGGTGCTTTTTTTGTGTCCTGCGGCTAACAGCTGAAGACTAAGGATTTATATATTTAAATCCTAACTTTTTCTGTTTTGACTTGCTTTGCATTGTCTTGTTAAAAAGTGCATGGTAAATATGCCACCTTAAAGCAAATAATGTTATTCTAAAATCTCATTACATTACAAAACTGAAAATTGCCATTGCCCAAGGCACTGATCCAACCCCATACCATGACAGCCCTGGCCTTTGGACTTGCAGCTGATAACTCTCTGAATATTTCTTTTTGTCATTTAGGCTTGCACCCTTCCCCTTTACACACTGTATTTCCTTGAATTGTTTCATAATTTTATGCATATTATGCCAGTCCTTGAGGGGCCTTCTGGATAGGTCGGGTGTTAAGATGCCAGTCACTAAATTACCCTAATACACAGCAACAGCAAATATTAGGAACTGTGATTAACTGCCATCCCATACAGGGCCTGCATACACCTGAACCCTGTGCTCTGTATGGGTAGGTTAAATGTACAAAAACACTAAAACAGTAATAGCAATAATAATAATTTGTCATTTGATAATATGTCTGTTACTGTACTTCACATTTCACACTTTGACAAATAAATTTACATTCATTGTTTTTGTCTTGTCATAACTCAACTAACATTACAACTGTTTACATCTCCGAATCCAAATGGTTCCTTTAATTTTAAATGTATTTATGTCACCTTTGTGTCTTATGCCTCCCAAATAAAACATAAAGGCAACACTATCAAGTCCCCTGAGAGCAACCATTGAGCATGAAAGTGTTGAACATGAACGTGCTGTATGTTAAAAAGTAAATAATGTGTTGAACAATTTAAGAAGAAAACAGTGTTATCACGTTTGCAAAATGCAGTCATATCAATTTACAATATCATCAAAAAAGGCAAAAGCCCACAACTTGTATGCCATTGATAATACGTGTAGGTTTCCCAAAGAGCAGAATCACTCAGTTGTTCAAAACACTTTGACTATAAATGTTAATATTCTAATACATTAGGTGTCTAATCCTGTAACGACCTCTCTCTAATGCTATTAGTGTTACTTCACAATGTTTGGTCATCTTTTTGAAGTACACTGACTGATATTTAGAAACATTTTAGTCCCTCTTTAAGACCACAGATGGATGATGGTAACCATCACTTCCTCTCAGTGCTCCCTTGTTTGTAATTAAAACACAGCTAACAGTGTTTGTCTTCATCAGAGTCCAGACTGTTCACCTCGCGGTTTGGGCTCGCTGTCGTTGTGCTGCGTGGGATGTTGAGTGTGTAGCAGCCTAGTGCATGACTCATTATTCTGGAGCACATTGCCACAGCAAAAGCCCACTGCCAGTGTGGCACCGGGTGCCAATGAAGTAAAGCAGAAAAACCACAGGGATGTACATCTGCCTGACTTGGCTCGGAAACTGCAAATGATCATGCATGTTTAGTGATTCCTCGGACGCATCCTGCTCATACTCTAGTAGTGATAATGATTCATATCACTTGGGAGTTTATATTTAATACTCCAAATTAACACTCTCTAATGCCAAGACATATTCAGAAGGGACATGGTTTAATTACTTAATGTAAAACATTCAACATTTTTCGTATCATCCAGGAACCTACTAAATATTATATAACCTTGATAGTTCTCTTGCAAAGTCAATCCAGAACTACCAGAGGTAAAATTCCATTGCACTTAGCAACAGCAGCATCCAAAGATAGTTCTTGCCAAAGACCCTTGAAATGTTTGCTTGTTGGCAAAATGCTATCAGGGTCATAATCATACCAGGCTTCATGCAAGATGACTATACATTTATACAAGATTATCAACGCCTGTAGGAAAATATATGCAATAGTAATATAATATTTCTAAAAAAATCTAAATAAAGGTGAAAGCTAGATTTCACTAATATATGAAGTTATATGGAAAACTCATTAGAAATGAATTTGCCTCATGCTAAGACATCTAACCTGCTCCAACAATTCTTAGAGCATCTGGTTCATGTGGTTCCATGGAATTAGTTAAGTGTATAAAGTGCACTTAAAGTCTTAAAACAAACAGCAGAAAATTGTATTTACTGTGAACTCAATTTAAAAAATCAGCAAGATGCAGCAGGTATTTTTTACATCCTTTTAGACCCACACAGCTCCACAGGGTCAGGTCAATATGAAGTATTCCTCCAAACAGTATGGGTTTCCTCTAGGTACTCTTATTTCATCATATCTGCCAGAAACACACTAGTGAGTGGATTGGCTCTAAATTAATGTGTGTGTGTGTGTGTGTGTGTGTGTGTGTGTGTATGTGTGTGTGTGTGTGTTGCCCTATGATGGATGTCTTGTCTAGGATTTATTACATCTAGTATCATGACAGTAGACTTTATTTATTTATGTATGTGTGTATGTATTTATTTATGAGAGTGAACATGATTAGCTTACTTTATATAGCTTACAGTATAAGTGGTCTTATTTCAATGTTTCGACACCAGGGATGTGAAGAAAGACAAGTCATGCTTTTTATTTTCACCTGTTTGTTTATCCTTTGCATCATCTTCTCTTTTCCTGCTCGACTGTCTTTCGCAACATGACAGCACAGTATCCTGAAATGAAATTTTATCTCGTTCAAAGATGCTCTATAGGGAGAAGTCTTCCTCATCCAGTGCCCCCTGAGATGCTGAGAGTTGCCATCCCGCTGTGTGCCTCCAAATGTCTCTCAGCTACAATGTACTTAGTATTCGTGCATGGGGCGTTGCATAAGATAGAGGCCATTTAATTATATCAATCATTGGTTAAAGGGTGGAGTGGTGAAGACTTACAGCCTTTAACTGTCTTTGAGTTAGTTTCACAATGACGAATCATTAGTGTACATGTTTCCCAGCACATTTGAGATATATTGCACATTTTTATATTAAACCACTTATAGCCATATCTCTGTAATGTGGATGGCGTAATATGTGAGATGCGATACCTATTGTGGTGTCACATCTCTCGGCAAGTGCAGTTCTGGCTGACCTTGTCTTGGTGCCGATGAGTAATGTCTGAACTCAGTGAAAGGTTAGAGGAATCTGGCACAGCTCCATCAGCAGACCTCCACAGCCCAGTAGTAGGCACTCACACTTCACCAGAGGATGCCAGGAATGGCCTTGTGACAAGGAAGCAATCCAACCTGGCCAGCTCAATGTGATATTCTGATTCACCAAGCACAGCAGAGTTGAAACATTTTCAATCTAATATTTGCTTATCTTCCAAAACAAGGTTTTGTTTAATGCTCTGTAGAAATATATGTTTGAAATTTTTGAATCTTGAATTGTATTACTGATAGGTCTCTCTTTAGATCTGTGGGTGCCAATCCATTGTTAGGCACATACACTCACACAAAAAGAACAATTTATAAAAGGAAATTATTCTAACACACATATATTTGGAATATTGGCATCTCCACACAGGCAGAGTCAGAGGTCGGAATTAAACTGGGGATGCTGGGGCTGAGGCAACTGTGCACACCGCTGAACCACTGTGCCGCCCCATTTCTAATTTGAATTGCGATAATGCTCTATGCTATGTAATGCTACCATATTTAGACTGGGAGGACTAGCTCTGCAGTGATTGTAATTCTAATGTGCTGTGGAGGGATTGAAATCATTGATCAACATGAAACATCAGTCATCCATCAGCAAATATAGCCAATTATCATATCTCATGCTCTTTCACTGCATGACTCCTCCACATCGCAGAGGAAATAACCAACCCAACAATGTGCAACTGTCAAACAAATGTGATGAGCAATTTTAATTAAGGCCTTCAAAGTTCTCTTTCATATGACTGTTGGCCAGACTAATCAAGCAATGCAGGAAAAGTGCAATAACAACATCAAACCAAGTTTAGAGAGTTTCTTTCAATCAAGCAACATGAAACAAATGTAGTATTGCAACATTTTCAAGTAGATTGGCAGAGGGCTACTGTCCACATTCATAAGCCAATCTAATCTTCTGACATTTTTATATGACTTGTCAGAATACTGTGTGCCTACAGGGTAAGAGGAAGTTAATGAAGGGCTTCTGTTAGCAAGTGGACACAACTGGGCCTTCTGTTGCTGATATACTGCCTCTAATTTGCATAACGTTCATGCTGGGGCATCTACACTGCACCACCGATATTTAGCTTCATTTGCCATTAATTATCCATCAAACCTGGTCTCCCTTGCAAAGAATAAGTCTGGATAAAAATTCTCATGGCAGTTTAAAACCTTTACTATTTTAGTAAACATTCCGGATAATTAGTTGGTGTTAATTGAAAGGGGTCATACAAAGCATATAAGCCGATTCCCTTTTGGTCACACATCAGCGGATGGAAGCTAATTAAAATTCAGCATGTTCCCCATTTTATCTAGAACAGTGTAACATATCTGAAGAAGATTCACTGACGCACAAATGCATAAATTACACAAAATTGTGTCTCGTTCATTGTCATTCCTTTTGGAGGTGTGTGCATTTCCCTGGTGGCCTGCTCTCAGTCTTGACCTGAACGGAGAGCAGCCTTCATTTACAGAGCCTAATGAGGCAAGACCTGCTTCCCATAGCAGGGAGAACACCACCCGTCCCAATCTGACAGCTGACATGATGCCCCCCCATGCCTCCCAATTGAATAGAGCACGTGGAACAAATACTGACTACCCTACATGAAGCCCATATCAATAAATCTCACTCAGAGGCCCCCATCTGGAGGGAGGGCTGGGCAGCCATCAAGGCTGGTAGTAGAAGAGAGCTAGACTGCATTTTAACAGGCATTTTTCACAATCATACCTGTCACCAGGCTGATCATTTTAAAACAAGATTGATTTGAATAGGACAAGAGGGGTGACTTTCATGCTATCAGCCTTGTAGCAAGATTCTTGAAATTAATGTGTCATTTATATTGGGCAGAAAGAGATGTAATTGTGCACATATTCATTTCCAAAATCATTTATTTAGAACAACCAATACTGTGCATTGTGTGTACTTCTTGCTCTATCTATCTATCTCTCTGTCTCTCTGTCTGTCTGTCTGTCTGTCTATCTAATCTATCCATTGTGAAAGCTTCAATAATTGTTACATTACCTAAAATTGGCTTTTGTGCATAAATGATTGACTTAAGTTCAACTCAATAAGTCATATACAATACATAAGTGACCAAAATATTTCAATGCACCTTATAACATTAACACTGCCACTTTATGGATTATTGTTGTTTTATTAATTAAGCACATATAAACAGTATAAAGCACATAATCCGATTACAGTATAGAATTATATTTGTCAAGACCTGAGTGTCATTTTACAGTAATTGCATGGCAAGTATTTGCCATATAATTTCAAATTCGCAGTATACATAATAAGTGGAATGATCCATTGCCCTTGCAATGCTGTAAAGATGCTATAAGAAAGAGCTATAAGCTATATGCTATTTCTTGTGAGCTATAAAAAAGTTAAATAAATTAGAAAGTAAGTTCTATGTTAAATATTAAATAAAATTAGAAAGGTAAATATTAAATGTTCATACATATACAACCTCGAGATTGCTGGATGCTCCACTAAATATATTAATAAACATCAATCAGTGCAAAATGCAGCAGCTCGAGTACTAACTAGAACTAGGAAATTTGATATCAGTCCTTTTCTGCCACCTCTTCACTCTACAGATTTTAGTTACTTGTGAACTCTTCAGAGTCTTACAATCCAGCTTGTCTACCTCATTCACAAGGTGCAGGACATTTAGTGCCTATAATTAAAAAAAATCACAGCAGGGGGGAAAAGATTTCTCATTTCTCAACTTTAGTTCAAGATTCAGACATTCTCCATATTTGTGTCTGGTTGGCTGTCTGGCTGGGCCAGGCTTGATTTTTGCATTGCTATCTTGATTTGTGTATGCTTGCCTTAGACTAAGAGCAGAGCTGGGGGTTCACAGTTAAATAAATTTATGGTGATCTGGGATTTTGGATTGCAGTTTTTTCTTGCCTCCTTAGTGCCATCATTCAGGTTTGTTAATTGCTGGGGAGGTGGCTTGCTGATGTCTCAATTAATCCTGACTCTTGGCAGTTGCGTTCCCTGGACACCAGAATCGTCAATTCCATCTTCATCTACCTGTGACGAATAACAAAAGTTTTTTAACTGTGCTGCTAACTTTTGAACCTCAAGATATATAGCATTCCTGTACTTTCCTCACCATGTTTGATTTCATTAAATAACCTAGGGTACTGGCATATGTCCAACCACATGTATAACTATGTCATCAATTTGCCCTTCAGACCAGAAGGCATGTAAATTCTCTGCAGTGACATGCCATGTGGCCCAGGGTCAGCTGCTTGGATATTCTCAATCCATGATCCAACAATCTAGAGGGCGGCAGGTATTTGAGATCCAGTACTGGCAAAGGCTTCAAGGGGGCAGATTGTTGACCTATAAGTGTGTCATCCTTGTTGTTCTTGGAAGTTAAAATGCATAGAAATTTGGGAATTGTGATGAGCTGAGTATGACTTTGAAAGTCTCATTAGTATTGATCAAGACATAAATTATGAGCAGATATTCATACTGACTTACACTCATTATCTTCCTGGACATGAACATGGCTACGCACAATTGAGAGGTAAAACTTGGTGATTATATAGGCTCCATGCAATTGTCCCAGTGTCATGACTACCAGTGTCAGATGGTTGGTGAGCCCCTTTGTGGTCTGGTTAACGTTAAAATCAATACACAGCCTCAAGTCAAAATATATCTTATCAACAAAGAAGAAAGCTGCTGAGACTTGCAATGTCAATGGCTAGATGTACCACTGCCTTAGTTCCTCACAGTACCACACCTGTGAGCTCAGCTGAGGTCCCACTGGATGCAGCAATAACAGTTTCAGGGTTGGAATAGGTAAAGAACCTAAACAGTTGGGCTAAACTCCTTGGGCTAAGATGAATCCAAGTTTCAGTCAGCATGACACAGAAGGCAGAACACAGACCTGTGCATGAATGGAGGTAATTGTTCAATCTGATTGAGGAACCAAGGTAACCAGGCTTACCCTGTATAGGACTATCTCTGCAGCCTTCTCTCCCTCATGACCCTCATGCCTACTTTAAGGCATTGCCATATAGCATATAGAATGTTAGGAACCTCTCTTGGGAACCAATCATTGTTGTACTTGATGGAAAGGTTGCATTGAAGGAGGAGCCACAATAGCCCTTAGGGGACTACTCACTACTTATGTTTGGCATTTACATTTACCTTTACATTCACGGCATTTACAACAATGTGACATACAACTGATCACAGATTACAGTCTTACAATTCAAGCAATGGTGGGTTAAGGGCCTTGCTTAAGGAACCAATTGTGGAAGCTTGGCAGAGGTGGGATTCGAACCCTCGACCATCAGGTCCACAAGTGGGGAAGTGGTGGCTTGGTACACTTTACCTGAGAGACTTCAGGATGTGGTAAGTAGAGCTACAAGGCACACTGTCAACTTCTGCACTACCTGATTAAGCTATTCGTTCTTTGCAAGTCTGCATGTCGGCTTTTATTAAATAACAAAATATTATAACGCTCTTAAGTAACAAGCATTACTAGCAGACGACAAGCTGCCTGTTATGTACTACAAATCTGAAATAATTGTTACTAGTTTACAGTTAGTTGAGTAATAATAATTAACTACAAGTTATAATGCTGCAAACATACATGACATATTTTCAAGAATAAAGCATGTGTATAAGACATATCAAGATAAGATGTTTTTTAATTATTTGCATTTTAATATTGTGAACTGGTTTGAACTTCTTTTTGGGCATGAATATAAAACTTAGGACTGTTAATATATTGTTAATAATGGTGTCATCTTTGCATGAGGTTTACGTACACAAAGATGTACCTGGACATGGAGTGTTTTATTATAATGAGGTGCTCAGCTAATGAGCAGACAGCATACCATATGTGCTTAAGAGAAGAGAAGTAAAATATATCCCCTTCTTCCCTACAAAAGAGATGCAGTTTTTATAATTAGGTGTCTAGATAAGCGTACATCAGATAAAAAAGAGAGAGTAATAAAGAGCTTTGTCTTTTTTACATAGTGATCATGTTACAGTAAAGCTAAATTGAGCAGTATGCCAAATTATTTGCATTTCACCCCGGCTAATAAACTCACCAGCTACTTTAATACATACACTGTGCAAGTACTGAATTGGACCCACTTTTGGCTTAATAATTGCCTTAATTTTTTAGAATATACTGTAGAATCATGCTCTATTGGATTTAGGTCTGGTGACTGGAGGTTTGAGTACAGTGAACTATTGTCATGTCAGTTTAAAATTTGTGACAGTGTGAGATTTATACACCGTGGCCATAAAGGAATCCACATTATTCACAACAACACTTAAGTATGCTGTGCCATTTAAATGATGCTCAATTTGTATTAAATGGACCATAGTTTTCCAAGAAACTAAATATCACACCATTACACCACCAGCTTGAGCCATTAATACAAGGCTGGGTGGATTCATGCTTTTATGTTGTTTACCAAATTTTGACCCTAATATCCCAATGTATCTGCAGTAATTGAGACTCATTAGACAAGACAATGTTTTTGTCTTATTTTGTCCAATTTTGGTGAGTCTGTGTGAATTTAACTGATTAATTTGTCTGTTCTTAGCTATTAGGGCAGGCATGGTCTTCTGCTGTTGTAGCCCATCTGCTTCAAAGCTTGACATTTCAGAGATTCCCCTCTGCATACCTGATGTTTGCCTTTCTGTTAGATTAAACCAGTCAGGTCATTTTCATCTGGCCTCTGGCATTTACACAGCATTTCTGTGTAGGGAATTGTTATTTGTTGGATACTTTTTCTGTTTATTGTCTTTCAGACAGACATCTTAATCCTTCACTGTGTGTCCTCTTAACTAACTGTAGTCTGAAATTCCAAGTGAAATTTGTGATCGAATAAACGGTTTCCCCACATTTTAGTAAGAAAAGTTCTCACTAGTTTTATACTTTTTTTACATTACTGGGGAACATACTAAAATGTCAAACCTTACATAATTTGATTCAAGCCATGGCAACCACTTCTGTAATTCTAGAGACAACTATAATTTACATATTCATGTAATGTGTGTGTTTATTGCGGTCTCAACTTTTTTAACAGAAAACTAGATGAGATTGTTGACACGTTCCCAGCAGTAACCTGGGAGATATTATTTTTAGAGTAATGTATCCAATAAGACACATTTACAGAATTATTTTATGATGTTAAGTTGCATACAGCAGGGAGCAGAAGTGTAAGAGAGCTGAGTAGGGAAGGAAATCAAATAAATTCAATTTCAAATGCATTCTCCTTGCAGTAGTTATATAAATAATGAATGGCATTGCTGAGGGTCTGGCAAGACAAAAACTGAAAGTGTAGTCTGATATTGAAAGGTACATTCAAAGGTCACTGTATATAGCTGGTGCTACCAACCACTAACACCACTGGACTACCTTTTTTATGTCGTGAACTTGCCTCTGACTCATTAGTATTTGCAACTTGACTTTTCCCCTGAAATTAGTCTACTAAGATTCTGGTCTCTCAAGACGCTGCAGTTTGCTCATTTATTTATTTACTTTTTAGCTCTGCAAGAACAATTATTTATATATAGCTTTTATTTTAGTTTTTAAACAAAATGATAAGACATTGCTATTACTCACCAGAAGTTTACTTTAAATTATTGAACTTACTGGACATTATTAAAACAAATTATGAAAATGTAAATTTAGCTAACTCAATTCAATGCAATTCAATTCACATTTATTTTACAATGGTACTTTGCCTCAAAGCAGCTTTACAATATTATATTAGCGTAAAAGGCCAATCCCAGGTTGAGCAAGCCTAAGCCGACAGTGGTAAGGAAAAAGGCCCTGAAAGTAGTAGGAAGAAACCTTGGGAGGACCAAGACTCAACAGGGGACCCATCCTCCATGGGTGGCCTAGATG
>JAUZST010007821.1:0-13939 GCA_034779995.1 Parotocinclus haroldoi | reverse complement strand
TCTAAACTAAATTTCAAACCAAAATAAAACAAACGGCCGGACTTAAATTCTCCATACAGGTAAGATTTAACCATTTAAACCGAACCCGGGCTGTAGCCTTCAATCCTGTTTAGCTGGTTTGGCTAAGCTTAGCTGCGTATAGCGTAGCGTGAGGCGTTTCCAAAGCGCATTGTTGCTCCCCGTATTAGTGCACTACGTTTTGTATGAACGTATTTGGATTACACTTACTATCTAGTGCACTACGGATACTGGGACGGCGGTTTGGCTACGGCTTCGTGCTCGCGTTTACGTTCAATATTATATTCACGAAGTATTACTGTGTTAAATACGAATCGCATTGGATATCGTGGGGAATAATTTGTTTTTCGTTTTACCTGGATACAAATATATAAAAACACGTATCTAGAACGTAATATAGAACAATAGTGAGCACGTTTGCGGGCTTAGTGGAGCTCTGATGCCAACTCACCACTAAAAATAGAGCCTGTGCTTGGACCTGTTTTACTACAATCGTTGTGGTTGAAATCTTATTTTGTTTAAGCTCCACACTTCCATATACAGTACCAGTTGACTCAGATGTAATAATATTAATAACAATAATAATAAGCACAAAATGCCTCATGGGCAACAATCCTGAGAAATGCTCGAATTGCTTTATGTACTGTCACGCTTTGAAACAACCCCACTGCTCACAAAAATGAGAATAGATTTCAAAATAAGGTGAGGATCCCACGAGAGCTGCTGGATAATCTGATCCTGTCCATGCCCCATCACTGTCTGTGCCTTTTGACCCTCTTGGGTGACCATACACCAGGGCTGGGCGATACTGTTCTACAATAACATCACCATGTTTTACTTTACTTTTGCGATAACGATATATTTCAGCAACGAAATAGATTTTACACTTTAAACTACGTGACCTCGTGGTATTTTTGACTTTTCTCCTGCTCATCTGCATGCTTCTGTTTGAGGTGTGGAACAGATAAGATGCGTTTCCCCTTTTCCTTGTTACAGACCTTTTGCCTAGCTCACTGTGGTTTGTTGCGTATCTAATATTTTGTACCAAAATGACCTCCACACTACCGAAGTCGCTCCCCTTTTTTGGGACACGCGTCACTTTGAACCACATCTTTTGCTCTGTCGCGTAGTTGTCGTACGCCATACTATTACTATTCTCACCAACGATGTGGCACACCCCTACCGTTACACCCTGTTGAACGCAACGTGGGGGCACCCCGGTCCAGTTTGCCGTGCTTCTGTTGAATTCTCCCCCACGAATACTCCTGTGCGTTCCCGTGCCAATTTCCCAATTTCCTAACGACTTAACATCACGGCAAACTTCACACAGCCGTAGCTCGGCCAACCTTCGCGCTGCGCGCATGAAAATCGGACAGCCTGGACCTGGGTATGATGTCAGCGGTCATGTTAAGTTACAGAGTGATCACGCTGTCCGTTCACCTTTTATCACTGGTCAAAAATCACCCTATTCGTTTCACATGGCCCTACTCTAGCGGAAAGATCAAAGAAAGATCAAAGCCGACCGGAATCAATCAGGTCTCGGACATGCCCCCGTTATCGGACCTGCACCTTGCCAGAGCCGTCAGGGTGTCGGACCTGCGCCCGGCCAGAACCCATTGCGTCTCGTACCCATGCCCAATCGGGTCTCAGTCCTGCGGTCGTCCTGCAATCAACCGGCTCTCGGATCTACGCCTGACCAGAACCCATCGTGAATCGGACCCACGCCCGACCAGAGGCGGCCGGGTCTCAGGCCAGAGCCGGAAGCACCGATGCAACACACGTTCACAGTTCCTATTTTTTTTATTTTTTTTTTTACATTTTCTGGTATCACTTGCATATCAATTTCAATCAGCGAAATTGAGTTTGAATCTCGTTTGCATACCACAACAACATTCTTTTCCTTTTCATTCGCTGTCCCGATGACGACGTATAATGAAATCAAATCTCTCTCTTTTTTTTTTCTATCCATGTTGTCTCATAGAAATTGCAAGCCAGTCTCAGATGCCCCACACTTCCTTCTAAGTTGAATGTGTGGCTTCGGGTTCCACAAGACCGTGAGAGCAGTTTGTGGAACGTGTTCGTCGGCCCTCCTGAGAAGTTTTCGCCCGAGGCGAGGCCCGAGCACACGTCCGATCGCGCGGCCTTCCCGCGCACCGATCCGCGTCTGGGGCTTTCCCTCCTGCAGCTCATCGAGACGGTTCAGTCTCTCACCCGCGTCTTTCTTTGGTACGTCTCGGCCCGTGGGGCAGGGTGACGGGTCGAACATGGCCGAGCAGAGGTACTGCGTGGAGTACGCCAAGCGCGGCACGGCGGGCTGCAAAAAGTGCAAGGACAAGATCATGAAGGGGCTGGCGCGCATCGGGAAGATCGTGCCCAACCCGTTCAGCGAGTCGGCGGGCGAGATGAAGGAGTGGTACCACGTCAAGTGCATCTTCGAGAAGCTGGAGCGGGCTCGGGCCACCACCAAAAAGATCGAGGACATCACGGATCTGGAAGGTTGGGAGGGCTTGCAGGACGAGGACAAGGACCTGATCAATAAACACGTTACAGGTACGGACGGCGTTCCTTTGTGTGCTGGCTGCCGGTTACGCTTGGGTACAATCCTGATTGGCTCTACGCTTCTTCTGTTTTGTCGCCCTTGCCCGAGCAGACCTGGCTGCGAAAACCAACGCCAGCCCGAAGAAGAAGGTGCAAGCCAAACTGAACGCGAGCGGTCAGCTATCGGCGCCCCCTGCAGACCCGACGGTGAACGCCCCGCGCAAATTTTCCGGCTTCACAGGTAGTAAACGCGGCCGCTAATGGCAGTGTATTCGATTTTCTATTCCTGCGTTTCGGGAATCGATCCAATTCGGGACGGATGCACGCACCGAAAACGCTGCCGTGGCATCCCGGGGCGTTTTAACCGGTTTAGGACCCAAACGCACCCTGAAGTAAATTCGACGATTTTTTTTTTTTTTTTGTTCATTTGACAAGCAGGCCTCCTGTCAGTACGACCAACACGGGTTATTATTATTAAGAAATTCTAATGTTAACCTTGTATGATTTGTAAGGAGAAAGATGTTAATACGTTTTTTTTTAACTGGACATTTGCTCGACCTGCTTCTTACTTAGAGGTTCAGCCTGACCGTAGACCTTCTAGCAAAGGGACGTAACGCCGTTTCATTCCCTCTCGCTCAGCTACAAAGGCAGGCTCGTCCTCATCCAGTCCAGGTCCCTCTCCCGCCAAGGCCGCTCAGGGAAGCACCCTGTCCTCTCAGTTCTGCCAGCCCGACCACAAGGACTGCCTTTTCCGCGAGTTCCGCAAGCTCTGCGGCATGGTGGCGGAAAAATCCAGCTACAACACGAAGACCGAGATCATCAAGGACTTCTTAAGGAAGGGTTCTGGCGGAGGTGAGTCCCTAAACACGTCGGGACCATCAGTTCCAGACTTCCTACGATGAACGCCAAACGTTTTGAACTAGGGCTGGGCGATACGACAAAAGAATGTCACGATATTTTAGGGTGCTCCCGCGATAACGATATACATTTGGCGCTATAGTTCGACGACGTACAAGTGCACCAAAATAGATTTTAGCCTGAAAATACCTGACCTCGCCGCATTTTGGACTTTCCTCGTGCTCCTGCTTTAGGTCGGTGGAACGCGGTCGATTTGTCGGTACAGACCTTTCGCGTAGCTTCCATATCACTGTGGTTTGTTTCACATCTGATATTTGGTACCAAAAATCACCTCCGCACTACCAGAGTCCCTCCCCTTTTTGGGACAAAGTCCTCCATGGCAGAACCCACTTTCTGCCGTGTCTGTTACTCTACGTGCGAGCCACGTGACGGAAGTACTCCGTACTCTGCGTAGATCCATTCCGGCGTTACGTAAAGGCGCCCGAGTGTCACGATACGGAATTTCAAATGGTCTGAAAATGTGTCCCGGTGTTATCGGGAACGATGCGTTATGGCACAGCCCTATTTTAAAATTTCTGTGTTGATAACTTTTGAAGCACAAGACGTATTGCAAATCCGTTTGCACCAATCAATTTCTGATCTTCTTTCATATCCTACACGACCATTTCAATGTGCCGGCCGTGCCCCCCCCCCCCTCCCCCCCTTTACCGTTACCTGCTAACGTATTCAGATATGTCATCTTCCCTTTTTGTTCTGAAACGAAAGGGTGAAGGGGTGTCCTGTGCCTTTTGACTCCCCCTGAATTTCCGTTCCAAGGGTAGAATTTAAAGTTGAACTTGAAGCTCAGGCTTACAGAACGTTTAAAGGCTGCCATGTGACACCCTCAGCAACCCTGTGTGAAAACGGAGGGGGGGAGCCCTCTGCTATATGTTTACCTTTTAGCATCCGTCAGTATTAACGCCGTGTTCGTGCCACAGATGCGTTCAGAGGAGATCTTTACCTGACAGTCAAGCTGCTCCTTCCAGGCGTGGTGAAGAGCGTCTACAACCTCAACGACAAGCAGATCGTCAAGCTCTTCAGCCGCATCCTCAACTGCAACCAGGACGAGATGGCGCGCGACCTGGAACAGGTGGGTCTCGCCGCGCGCCCGCGCCACTCTCACGCCGATTAATGCGCCGCCCTAATGCGCCCGCTGCTCGTTCGATTTCCTGGTTTAAAGGGCGACGTGTCGGAAACGGTCCGGATGTTTTTCGAAGCCAGCGAGTCTTTTCCTCCTTCCACCAAAAGCCTCCTGACCATCCAGGAAGTGGACGCTTCGCTTAACCGCCTGGCTCAGCTCACCAAAGAGGACGATCAGCAGGCAGAACTGCAGGACATCGCCAAAAAGTGAGACCCTCCGTTGTATGGGTGTACAAGTAGGCGTCGTACCTCGGCCCTTTTCGGATCTGGACGAATTTGATTCAGTACCGTTATTCTTAGTGCAAACCTGGCCTCGGGGGTCCTAAAAAGGTTAGTGATAGCAGCCGACCGAAAGGGAAAACCGTTATCCGGGGCTTCCGGATATTGGCAGTTCACCAGTAGACTAAGTGTTTTGCTTTTACTTTTTGCACTGTATCAGATGAGATTTCAGCACGTTACTATACAATAAGTTTGGCGTTAATGATTTTTGGGGATTGGGGGAGTTTCTGGGGATCTGGAACCCATTCCTGAAATAGTCCTTATGGGGAAATTCTCTGTGCTCATCGTTTTCGATACTCAACGAGCTTTCTGGGGCGAACGACTGACGAGTAACGAGGTACCGCTGTACACGCAGAGCGTGAAACGCTCTGTCATAAGTACTTATTCGATTGAGTACTTGAACTTATTTCTGTTCTTTTCTTTCCCACTTCTGTAGCATTTTTGCTTCTCGGCTCAATTCTGAATTTTGCTGTTCTGCTTCTTTTTCGACAGATGCACCGGGAACGACTTGAAGTGCTACATCCGACTGGTCAAACATGATCTGAAAATTAATTCTGGTGCCAAACATGTGTAAGTCGGACGCCTGTAACCTCGGAAACCTTGAAGTATTGTACACACACACACACACACGCACGCAGACAGACTAAGCAGCAGTTCTGAAAATCTCCGACTTGTCAGACACGGTGCTGATTTGGGTTCTAAACTCTTGTTTCGTAAAAGCTCTCAATGAAGAGGGCGGAACCCTGAACCCACGATTGTTCATTCGTTCATGATGAGAGGAAGCACCGTTTGTGGCTTTAGGGTAACCGTTTGATCTTTCGCTCCCGTCTAGCCTGGACGCTTTGGACCCCAACGCCTACGACGCCTTCAAAGCCTCTCGGAACCTCGGCGACGTGATCGACCGAGTGCTTCGGAATCAGCAGGAGTCGGCCAACGGCGGCGGCCCAAGGAAGCTTCTGAGTATTGAGGCCACCCTCATGACCCCTGTACAGCCCATGCTGGTCAGAACCCTCTGCTGTTCCTCAAACCCGGATGTCGGTCAGCCTACTGGGGCTGCCCTGTTCCTATAATCGCTAGGTTTAAATAGCAAATCCCGGCTAAACAGCTCACAATATGAATTCCGACTAGAAAGTATCAGGCACTTTTAATCTGACCCTGATTCTGTGGGTTCGATCCCAAGGGCGGGGCGGCCCCGGGCCCTTTCTGTTGTGGAGTCCGCACGTCCTCCCCGTGTCTGCGTGGGTTAACTCCGGGTACTCCGGTTTCCTCCCACAGTCCAAAGGCATGCTTGTTTGGGTTAACTGGCGTCTCCAAAAGTGGCCCTTTGGGCGTGACTGTGCACGACCAACGTTGAGCAAAAGGCCCCTAACTGTCAGTTTTGCTCGTTTCTAGGCCGAAGCCTGCAAGTCCATAGAATATGCCATGAAGAAATGTCCGAACGGAATGTACTCGGAGATCAAATACGACGGCGAGCGGGTGCAAGTGCACAAGAGCGGAGATCACTTCAGCTACTTCAGCCGCAGCCTCAAACCCGTGCTGCCTCACAAGGTACAAATACAGAGCTGCGCTCCTAAGCACCCGTCTCATAATCAGGGTGTCCCGGAGGTACGTACATAATCCAGGGAAATGTTTTGTTTTTGTTTCTCCAGGTGGCCCATTTTAAGGAGTTCATACCTCAGGCTTTTGCCGGCGGCCACAGTATGATCCTGGACGCCGAAGTGCTCCTGATCGACACCAAGACCAGCAAACCTCTGCCTTTTGGGACGCTTGGAGTTCACAAAGTATGAGCAACTGGTCGTTTTTAACGAGTCAGGCTAGCGGTGCCTTGGTTGAAGGCCCTGGTCCATAGAGGACCACTGCTTATGCTGTCCTAGGCCACCCAAGGAGACCCTTTGTGAGCCTTGGTCCTGCCAAGGTTCATCCAGGGAGTTTTTCCTTGCCCCTGTCGTCCTAGGCTTGCTTAATTCGGGATTGTTCTTTGTTTAAGTAGATCACGTTAATGTTGTAAAGCAGTGTTAAAAGCGCTGCAGAAATATGAATGGACTCGACTTTTGTAATGGGGGCACCCTTGCTCTGGGTCTCAGCCCCTGTAAGGCTTGGACTGATAATCAATAGTCAATATCATTTCATATCGAGGGGTAGAGTACTTTTTCAGGGTGCCCCAACTTCCTGGTCCATAGGGAACACTGGACCCTTTTGGTCTTTTCTGCCTTGTACTCTGCACCGCACATTCCCGGTCTGACCCAGTAAGACCCCTTACCCACCCAACTCAAAGGTCATAAATGTAATAATAATAAAACAAACAAACAAGCAAACCCCAGAGGCAGGGAGTGAACCGCCGCTCCGCTCGGTACCCCACCTCTGGTGAGGTGAAGTTTGAGAAGTGCTCCGGCACCCGGGGGAACAAGAAGGGCCCGTGTCGCGTGACCTAGTAAGATGCTCCATGTCTCTTTCAGAAAGCAGCCTTCCAGGATGCACAAGTGGGCCTGTTCGTGTTCGACTGCATCTATTTTAACGGAGTCAGCCTCATGGACAAGTGAGTCGTTCTCACTGGCCACGTTCCTTCATCAGCCGCCGGTTCCCTAGAAGTAAAATCCCGCTGTCTTTCAGGCCGCTGTGCGAGAGGAGAAAGTTCCTTCACGACAACATGACGGAAGTTCCAAACAGGATCCTGTTTTCCGAAATGAAACACGTCACGGTGGGTTCGCCCTTCACCTCATTCATCTGTAATGACTTCCTGTGTGGTTCACGTGAGCCGCAACCAGTCCGCGTTTCTCCCTAATGCGTACGTTTGAGACTTTACAAGCCTTATCATTATTGTTCCCCCCCCCCCTCCATGTTTTGCTGTATGATTTGCATTGCATTTCATTAACATTTCCAGCATTAAGCAGACGCCCTTATCCAATTAATACAGTCTTACAATCAGAGCAACTGTGGGTTCAGGGCCTTGCTCAAGGACCCAACTGTGGCAGCTTGGCAGACCAGGAGGTCCAGAGTCCAGTAACTTAACCGCTAGGCTACCACAGTCCCACACTCGCTGGTTTCCGTTCCTTTCATTGTTTATACGGAATGTCTTTGAGCATCTTAAAGGGCACTTGTAACCAAAAAAAAAAACAACTTTTTTTTCTGTGGTGGGGAGTGGGGTGGGGGGTGGGGGGGTGTCCACCGGTTCATCGGGAGTTCCCCTAAGCGTAACGAGACTATTTTCACGAGACTATAATCGCCTGTTCTGTTTTGGACAGAAAGCTGCCGACCTGGCTGAAATGATCACGCGGGTCATCAGGGAAGGGCTGGAGGGTCTTGTCCTGAAAGACGTCAAGGTAAAGCGCGCAAGCCGTCAACCTAATACGATGTGGGATAGGAGAAAAGGAGTGGTGTCAGTATAATGTTACTGATTTCTAGGCATTTTGCCTCTACCTGCACCTTCCTTTTCCACCAGGGGCTGTATGAACCTGGTAAGCGGCACTGGCTGAAGGTCAAGAAAGACTACCTGAATGAAGGCGCTATGGCCGACACAGCAGACCTCGTGGTCTTGGGGGCATTTTATGGATCCGGCTCCAAAGGTGTGTTCGAAAGCACGACGCAAATTTGCAAATTGAACACCCCCACCCCCCCCTTTTTCCGCAGTAGAGTTGTATTCAAGTATTAACGTGGCTCCGTTCCGCTCTGCCCAGGCGGCATCATGTCCAGTTTCCTCATGGGCTGCTACGATCCCGCCTCCAAAAAGTGGTGCACTGTGACCAAATGCTCCGGAGGCTACGACGACGCCACGCTAGCCAGGCTCCAGAAGGAGCTGGACGTCATCAAAATTGGCAAAGTAAGCCAGAGCGACGAGCGCGGTCTGCACCGCGATGCAAGTCTGCTGAACGTACGCTTCTTGCTTTTGTAGGATCCGAGCAAGATTCCAGCCTGGCTGAAAATAGTCAAGAACTACTACCCAGATTTCCTCATCCGAGACCCAGAGGTAAAAGACAATAAAATAAATAAGCCGGTGATTGAGCAGAAGGGTGTTTATCCAGGACGCGTGCATTCCTAAGTCTCGCTTCTCTAACGTTTCTCCCGTGGCCAGACAGCCCCGGTGTGGGAGATCACCGGAGCCGAGTTCTCCAAGTCGGAAATGCACACGGCCGACGGCATCTCCATTCGCTTCCCCCGCTGCACCCGCATGCGTGACGATAAGGACTGGAAGACGGCCACCAACCTCCCCCAGCTCAAGGTGTGCCGACTGAAATCCAGCTTTCGTAGGTTAATGACCAGACTTAACAAGACCAGGGTCGTTAAAGGCCGAGAGAACCACGTCAACGTGATTAATTAAACGATCGGTCCTCTGCGATGAAAAGAAACGCCTAGAAACCGGTTTAAAAGGGCAAACAAAACGCTCTGTTCGAACGTCCATATTTGAAACCAGCAATAGGAAAATTGATCGCATCTTATAGCGTTTTGCAGCAGTTTACAGCGTTGAAATACAGTGTGCGCTTTTTGTTTAAAAAGGTAAAAAGGTGGGAAAGTCGATTTTACGCCCGATTATAAGAATAACGACTCAAACCAGTGTACTCTTCTTATGAAAATCTGCTGTAATGAAGACCTTAGTAGCCTCCCTGAGAGAGAGAGAGAGAGAGAGAGAGAGAACATTATATAGGCCTGTGAGCTCGACGCCCTCTGGTGTCCGGAACCGCAATTGCACGCGGTGGCGTAATGCACGAAGTTCAATGCACTTAGCGTTCTGACTGCCACGAATAAACGCACTGACCACACGAATACCTGGGCGCGCAGGAACTCTACCGAGTGTCGAAGGAGAGGTGCGACTTTGAGGTAACGGCCGGGCCCTCCAGCACCAAGTACGACAAAGGCTCCTCGGGAGGCGACAGCGGCGGCAGCTCTCCGTCCGCCTCCAACGGAACGACGAGCTCCAACAAAGCAAGTATGTCCTCGGCCCGCCTGACACAGCGGAGAAAATCGTGACCCGTCTTCACCTGCTGCTTTTTTTGATTTTTTTTGTTTGTTTGTTTTGTTTTCTTTTTTGCTCCAGAAAACGGTCACACCCCAAAAGCGAAGCCGGCGAAATCGGAAAAGCCTTCGCCGGTCAAGAGGAAGCTGGCGCCCGAGGAACCCGAGGCCAAGAAGGTCTGCCCAGCGCGTGCCGGACGGTCGGCTGTCCCGTCTGCATTTGGGGCCCTTACTCATAGGTTGTTCTGTTGTTTCAGGTCAAGATCGAACGGCCTGACAGCAACGGGAAAGGCGCCTCAAAAGCCACTCCGGCCAAGGCGGCGGACGCCAGGGCTGAAAAGGTGAGGGGATTTGGGAACCATCGTACGTTCCATAGATGATAGTTGTACCCTGTTGCTAGGTTACACGCCAGTTCGAAAGGTTATAACACAGCCTTTATAGCGGCTTTGCGTTAAAGTACTTGCGAATGCCGTTGTCGGGTCAAACGCTCGGTAACCTCGGTATCCGCTGTCCTGCAGACGTTACTCGACATCTTCACCGGAGTAAAGCTCTACCTGCCCGAGTCCGTGCGCGAGTTTGCCAAGCTGCGCCGTTACTTCTTGGCGTACGACGGCGACCTGGTGCCCGACTACGACGCCGCCTCGGCCACGCACACCCTGACCCAACCCGAGGAGGAGAGCCGGGCCCGGAAAGTCACGTCCGACTGGATCTGGGAGTGCATAAGGAAAAGAAGAGTGGTTCCACCGTGCTAAAGTCAGCTGTCACTAATAAAACATGCAGACCAGCGCGGGAAGGAAGGGGGGGGGGGGGAGGAAGGGGATGGACTGCACCTCGGGAAAGCTTTCTTCCATCAAAAGTTCAAAAGTGCCTTTCGGGCAACTGCACACAGGCTACACTAAATATTCTCCACCATACTTTTTATTTTTGTTTTTATTTTCATCGTCTCGCCCAGCTAGGCTCCGTTTTTAAAGGCGCGCATCGAGCAGAACAGTTTTTACAAGCTCAAACGTTTCGTTAGAGCAGCAGCTATACGCACATACGTTTGTGAGAACTCGCCTTCCAAATTGCGCTCGAGAACGTGCGCGCTACCTTGGCCGTGGGCCAGAAGGCCACAAGTGTCAGGGGAAGGGAAAAAAAAAAAAAGTGTTCCGAAATCTAGCAGTGGAAAGCAGGGTGAGGGGAATTCCATGGTCATTCCTACGTTTAAGCTGTCATGTTTCGGGTGTCCACAAACTTTTGTCTACATGGTGTGCGTGCGTACTGAACGTGTTTACCGAGTACAGTTTCCAGAGGTCGTACGATAATAAGGGTTGTGGTCCTGTTTCATCTGGGCTAATGATTTGGGTCCCGTATGATCTGTCAAAAAAAAGAAATAAAATTGTCCTCGGACACGAAAGGACTAAAGTGGTCCGTTTCCCTTCCCTTTCCCGTCCGCAACAGTGATGACTTTTAAATCAGTGGGAGTTTTTCTCGCTAAACACTCAACGGTCTTACTCCTGAACGGTTCTGCCACTCCCAACACGTCCACTACGAGAACAGACTGTTGACTTGGTGTAGAGGATGTTCCAGAGCTTAACCTGGGAAGGTGATTTTATTCCGTCTGTGTGTGTGTGTGTGTGTGTGGGGAGTTGAATGGCTTCGTTGATAGAACAGTCCTCATTGGGCATCAGCGCCCAGTTTCCTCTTGCCAGCGTTCCTTTGAGGCTCCTCGCTCAAGTCAAACTCCTCCATTCCATAGCATGGCTTTTAAGGGGGGGAAAAAAGGGAAAATACATCGGCGTGTAGGCAGCGTTTATTTTCAGTTCCTCAGCTACTGCTACCCGGATACTGACCTGCCGTGACGATTTGATCAGGGTGGCGGTGCGTAAGCTGGACGACGCTCCAGGCTGCTCTGCTCTCTGCAGGAGGACCCGTGTTCGGGGTACGTGGCTCCACGACTGACCCAGACCTGCTTTCAGCTGGTTGTTCCCGTCCCGCGTCGCGTGGTTGGTCACCTGGCACGTCGAGAACGCGGGCATTCGGCCAGGTATCAGTTACACTACCGTGGCCAACGATTCCGTGAGCGGAATCATGGTTAATCGTGTTTTGACAGAAATGCGGTAGTGTTCAAAAGTCCTAGGTCACCATTAGATCAGATCTACCATTGTTTTATCAAAGATCATTACCTACTTATTACCCCTTAGACCTGAGCAACAGTAGCACCAACCCTAATGGTGGCCTAAGATTTCGGACCGATTGTCTATCACTAATCACTAAAAACATTTCAATTGCTAATGCATTTTCTTCTAATCGTAGTTTAGTGTAAAGATTTCGGGTCAAGTTCAGATTCCCCCATAAGGAAAACGTTTACTCACCAGAACAGCTACATTAAAGTCTTTGGCAATCGCCTTGAGCTCGGAAGCCACCTGCATCATCAAGGACATACCTGTGGAAAAGCCGTAACACCAAATATATATATATATATAGGTTTAGTATAGTCTCTAAGTATAGGTATCGTATACGTTAGAATAGTACAAGTAAAGATTTAGTATAGTATAATTATAGCTTTAGTATACATATAGGTTTAGTATAAGTATAGGATTAGAACAGTACAAGTATAGATTTAGTATACATTATAGGTTTTAGTACAATTATAGGTTTAGTATTGTATAGTATGGGCTTAGTATAGGTATCATATAGCATAAGTATAGACTTAGTACATTGTTAATATAGGTTTAGTATTGTATAAGTATAGTGTATGTTTAGTATAAGTATAGTGTAGGTTTAGTAAGGTATAGGTACAGTATATGTTTAGTATATGCTTAGTATAAGTATAGTATAGGTACAGTATATGTATAGTATAGATTTAGTAAAGTATAGGTACAGTATTTGTTTAGTACAAGTATAGGTTTAGTATAGTATATGTATAATATAGATTTAGTACAAGTATATTTTTAGTATTGTATTAGTATAGTTTTAGTAAAGTATAGGTATAATATAGTATAGATTTAGCACAGTGTCAGTATAGGTTTGCGTCACATAACAGCCACAATACAGTGTGTTTATTACTATTTAAGACAGAAATTACTATTAAAGATGTAAATTACAGGCATTTATTACCATTTAAGACAAAATCCTATCTCACTGTGGAGCTGGTCCATACCCTGCTCTCACACTCTCTCACGAACATGAGAAACTGTCTCTTATGTGACCGCGCAGCGGTTTTCCTGTCGTATCTACTGACACAAGAGGCTGTGAGAAGTGGTGTCAGTTTGCCACCACAAAGAGAAACTAATCTGCAACTGTCGAAGGTTTCTGAGCATTCAGTCCGCTCACGCCAGTGCCGCCTGAGCCTGCACTGTTCCAGGCACCACTGCTGTAATACAACAGCTAATGGAGCTAATCAGTCATGGTTAACAGGCTAATGGCCTTAATAATAAGGGAGGGACGTGGACGGATAGGGGAACGGACGTTATGCGGCGCACCCCTGTACTTTGTGTAACCATTCAAACCTTCGCTCTGTTTCCCTCCGAGCATGTGGGAGAGCACGGCAGCGACCGAATCCACAATCACCACCTTAAACGATCCGCCTCCCGCACAACCCTAAGGAGAAAGAACACACCTGAGATCAAACGGCCTCACCTTCACCCGGCTCACAACGGACTGCAAATTTTAGCGCGTTGCTCTTTGTTTCTCAGCGTACCTTCTTGAGGCCACTGGCTCTTAGGTTCTGGAGGCAGGACAGCAGCGAGAACACGTCAAACGCCCGGACCACTCGGATCCTCTGAAGGGCTTCCATCTAGGCGCAAAACAGCGGCTAAACATAAATAGGTGCTGAACAAGAACAGGACAGACACCGTACGAGCTCTGCGTGCTTCGTCCTCCACCTGCTCCATAGTGTCGATGGTTTTCACTTGGAGCATCCGAAGCAGCCGGCTGGCGCAAATCCCTCCGTTCGTGTCGACGTACACCACGTTCCGCTTCAGCTCGTGGGCCACGCTGGCAGCCACGCTGAAGCACGTCTGACGAAAGCAGGGAAGAAAAGAAATGCCGATTCAAATACGGAGCCGATTTATTGGTTGACATTTTGTTTCATCATCAAGAAGAAACGAATATACAAAAGAAAAAATTCTATACATAC
>JAUZST010007820.1:0-13939 GCA_034779995.1 Parotocinclus haroldoi | reverse complement strand
AGAGAGAGAGAGAGAGAGAGAGACAGAGAGAGAGAGAGAGACAGAGAGAGAGAGAGGGAGAGAGAGCGAGCATTTTCGCGAGTCCCAAGAGGACGTAATGTAAGTCTAGACTTAATTAAGACGATCTGAGCACCATAAATGTGCCGGCTGAGAAGGCCCACTTTCCACACGGAACCACACGGAACATCCAGTGGCCCTTCTTACGAGGGAAGCTCTTCAACAAATCAGCCGCAATTGAAATGGCGTATCTATCCTAATCCCCAGATCAAAATAAGAAAAATCGGCAATTAGGCGTGCCGGCTAGCTCCGCCTGTGCCAGGATCATTTGAGCAGACAAGAGGGGATCACTGGAATGTCTTCATTTCCCGCAGGGGGTGCAAGATGTGTCAGTTCGCTAAACTTTCGCTTCCTTGCCACGAGGAATTCCTCATGCCTGACTGTGGAGCCCCATCAGAGTTAATTAAAGTATGAAAATCTTTATTATGTGGAAGTGTGATTATATAATAATGACTCCGAACTTAACGTCTAAGGTAAAAAATCTTCCTCTGAAAGGGAACGTTAGGATTTTAGAGAACCCCCCTCGTGCTAAAATGTGCCCTCGCTCCTATTCCCGTCATTGTTGCTTCTCTGATTTAAAAGCAAATCTAAAGTACTATTAACTAGAAACAATGTGTCCGTGTCTGAGGGAGGTGAGGCCAGACAGGGGATCATCCCCTGCTCAGTGGCAGGTTAAAGAATCCAACAGCCCACTGTTCTCCACATACAGGAAGCCAAACTGGCTCTCATGTGGCTCTTTTCTCAGCCGCAAAGGCATCAAGTATAAGCCGATATATTAAACAATGTGATTTTTGCTGCCCCGTGGCCTAGCAGAGGAAGCTCCGGCTCCGGTTCCGGCTCCGGTTCCGGCCTTGCTCTCTCTCCGAACCAACTGCTGGCAGACGTTCATACATATTGAATTCGGATTAAGCCCCGGACCCCAACGCACCAAGACAAAAGTGAGTCGTTCTCATTTCATGTCGCAGGATTAGAACCTTCGCATAATGCGATTAGCTGTAATTTACTGTCAAAACGGCTGCTACCCAGAGGACGTCCGCTTGCTGTCCCGCGGTCACATTTTCGAGTGGGTGACTAAACAGTGGTGTTGCTTCCCCCTATCCAGGAATGAAACCATGGCCCATTTGGGCAGATAAGAAACCGGGAAAATGCTGGATAAATAACTGGCGTACAGAGATATGGTCTCATGCCCAGGCTAAACCTTTTTTCCATTTTTCTTCTCTAACGTCGCTATTGGCATCGGTGGCCATCTTAGCGACACACACAAGGTTATACCCGTACACAAGTTCACCTCAAGCATAGTCACACGCGCGGCAGTGCCAATTTAGAGACGCCAATTAACCCGACACGCACATCTTTGGACTGCGGGAGGAAAACGGAGTACCCGGAGTAAACCCACGCACAGGGAGGACCCTGGGATTGAACCCGGGACCGACGGTGCCGCCCCACCGAGCCCCCACGCCTGCCCCTGCGTGTGTGTGTGTGTGTGTGTGTGTGATACAAACACAAATAAGTGGTAACATGAGCACCACAGAGCATTTACTTGCCAGTGTCAGTCTGAGCCTTGCTGTTTACCCAGGAGGGTCCGGTATAAGGGGGAGGGGGGGGGGTGATTTCGGTACTAAATCTGAGCGGCTGGTGGAACGGTGTGGGCAGACCGAGGTCAACGGCCCGTCGATTGGGGGACGGGGCGAAATGATTTATTTGCGAACAGAGACGAGAGTTACAACCGCGAGAGTTTAACCTTGTGAAATCCAGCCTGGCGCTGGGCGACACGGCCAGGATACTCTCGAATGCGTACGTCAGCGTGACCCGCACAACACAAGAGGCACGATTACAGAATAATAGGCAGATCAGAGAGATTTGAAAGGGACGTTCTCCCGAGCTCTAAATGTGAAAGGTCTGCAGGGTCGGAGTCGGAGGAGACGCTACGGAAGAGGCACGACATAACCGGATGGAGGTGAGATTGAAAATGTTAATGTCCTGCCGCTGAAAGCGAAAGTCCCTCCCCAATCAGAACAGGACACAGTGTGAAATGCAGGCCACCGGAATCATCGGGTGGGGGGGCAAACACCCCCCCCCCCCCCAAATACTGAAGTCATTACGATCTGATACAATTCCTTCTAACTTAAAACAGATCAGATTTGCTTTTTAATCGTTTGTACATAGAAGATCCCCCCGTAGCTTCCTAAATAACGATGGAGAAACGTTCAGATAAATCCATCCTAAGTGAAATAAATCAGAAACTGCCGAGTTTAACAGAATCTGCTGGATCATAACGGATCCCCTTCCACATGATCACTCATATTAACTTAGAGTGATGTTAAATCCTACACGCTGAGCTTGTTTTCTAATCATTTCTATGTAATTTCCTGAGTAATGGACTGAAAAGGATGTGTGAAAGGAAAACACTCAGTCTATTGGGGAACTGCAGGCTGAAAGGGTTTCGCTATGAGGAACCTTTCTGGGGTCCATGTGGACTGCAGACGTTAAAATAAAAAAAGCGTCTGCGCTGAGAGAAAGAGAGAGAGGCTGGAACGGGCGCCGAGCAAACGACGAGAGCCCAGGAACCAGGAACCAGGAACCACAAGTGGCAGCTTGCCAGAGGGGGGATTTGAACCCTGGACGTCTTGGTTCACATCACACGGTCAGCCTAAAGCTGCCATAAATACAGAACGATGATGAGATAAGCAGTGCAGTGCCTTAAACGCGCCTTCTGCTATTGTCGTTATTCCAGATGGACGAAGCCAGAGCGAGGAAAACCGTCAGAGCCAAACTCGTATCATAGATCTTCGATTCCCTCGTGCTGCCGGAGCTGCAAGGAAGAGCTCAGACAGGGCGTCCGTTTCTCCCGCTGATGCATCGAAGCCCGTCACGCTTGTCCTGCGAAACCTTGGAACGGTTACAAAACACAGCAGTCACCTGCTGACATTTTCTTTTAGCCATTCGCGCCGTCTTCTGGAATCAATGGCTGCCCCCCCCACCCGCCACCCCCTTACCCTGAACGATTTCGGGACTGCGACACATCCTTCGTTCCAGCTGCTAAAGTGTTGGATATTTATGAATTCCCTGCCTTGTCCTTTTCCTGCATGGGTTTACTGCGGGGGCGAGTGGCGGCCATCTCTCAGCCGGAGGATCGTGCCTCATCTGGCAACCGTTCATACATCTCGGAGCAGCTTTCCACGCAATAAATCCACCTCACCTGCCCCATTACGCCAAGGAACCGGGGCGGTGCCCCCGAC
The DNA here is from genome assembly GCA_034779995.1 of Parotocinclus haroldoi. Classification (NCBI taxonomy): domain Eukaryota; kingdom Metazoa; phylum Chordata; class Actinopteri; order Siluriformes; family Loricariidae; genus Parotocinclus; species Parotocinclus haroldoi. Next base: position 10,643 of record JAUZST010007820.1, on the reverse strand, counting down.
TGAATGCCTTAAACGAGAATCACATGACGTGCCTGGCGCCACAGAGAGAGGCAGCGAGGCGGCTTCCTCGGGCTACAGGAAATAATTCGGCATTTATATGCTAAAATATTCCTGTGTATTTAAGGAACTTGAATAGCAAACCTTAGCAAACATTTGTTTTTCCTCGGTGTTCACGCCATTTCTATGACATAACTAACGCGCGCACACACGCACACACGCACACACACACACACACACACACACACATCGATTGATTACTTTATTCATCTCTTATCAGGTTACTTAGTTTTATTACATTGAATATCTGGGCCACCCAAGCAGCTCAGGGCTCCTTTTCGATTCTTCGGTTTTTCTTTAGAACGTTTAGGGAGTTTTTCCTTGCCACTAACTATTTTTATGTCATTTACGGAGGGAGCGGAACCGGACAAACTTGGAGACAGTAGTTTTAAATCGCTAGACGCGGCGAGTTCTCACTCACGCCTACACAAAGATCGGGAGTTTCTTTTACACACGCGACGTCCTCTAACTGATCCTGTCCTGCCTTCCGAAGAAGTTCTGACCTTTTCAAAGCAAATTACAAAGAGCTTTTCTCCCACCACTTAACCTTCTGCCGGTATCATCTTTTCTGTATGGAAATGTGCCGGCCTTAATCCCCCTGGCAGCGCGTGTGTTTAGACACCATGTTGCACTGTGTGCCCGCGAGAATCCGGTTGGGGGGTGGGGGGGGGTGATTGGAGCCTCTGTTCCGTTCCATTAAGCGGAGCCTCAATCGGGGGCCACGTTGGCGCTACGGGCGGGGCGCAGAGAGTCACGAAGCTAAAGCGACACGGAGAAATACGGGTCCCCGATATCTGAACCCATTTATCGCTCGTTCTCGGATCGGACAGACGTTCGGCGTCGCCTGTATTGTTTTTTGTTTTTTAAGCACAAAAGATTTTTAGAGAAAAAAACAAAACTAAACGTTCACTGGTTTTCTCATCATATCCAGTGGTTAAAGGATTAAAATAACAGGCTAGAAAAGGATTTACTCCGTAAGGAGCGATTCATTTCCCTTACATTTGTCCGCGTGCGGTGTGCTAACGCTACGCTCAAGGAAAGAAGCCGCACATTTTGGGCCTGCAGCCTCGGTACGACTGGATAAAGGAGATCTATTAGAGCTTACAGCAAAGTCATAGAATAATAGAAAGCCCACTCACGGTTGTCCTCTCCGGCAGAAAGAGAAAGCTATTGGTACATGACGTCTCGAAAAACTCCTTGTATTTCACAGGCCTGTGTTTGCTGCGAGCGAGCAGGAAATAAAGTTCCTTCCATTTTCTTTGCTTATTTGCCGATTTTACAGTTCCAAAATTGCTTGTCCTCGCCAGTCCCCGAGCTGTAATTCTGCCACACTCAGAGGCGAGAGAGAGAGAGAGAGAGAAAGAGAAAAAAGCGGTACGGGCAGGGGCACGGCCCCCCGGAACGCTCTGACAGTTTCTGCGCTGACCTTCTGGGTATCTGATGTATAGATTTATCTCTGCTACAAAATGTCAGAATGCGCTTCTTTAACTAAAATTGCTTCGGACGTCTGGGCCGACGTCTCCCGTCTTCCCGTGTGACTCTGATTATCCGCTGACACACATCTAGGCGCAACGTAACCATGCTCCTGTCACTCAAAAGCCCGCCGTTATGCGACGCAAGTACTGGTCTGACTGTTTAGCATTGAGTCACCATAAGTAAAGAGACAGAAGTCAGACGGAACCGCCAGAAACCACTTCACCTTGTTGGAACTATTGTTCCTTTGACAAAAAGGCCATGGCTAATAATGTTGGATTTAGAGTTTTACTCTGATTTGAAGTGAATTTCCTGCTGTTTTAGACATTCTCAAAGGGCGAGATGATTCGATTACGAGTCCTGATCATTTCTGCTCTGCACACTGGTTTGTCACTGCACCCAAGCTACAGTATTTCTGCATGCACATTTGCCTGGGCTGCTGATTGGCCGGTGTGGAGGCGGGTGAGCTGAGCTTTTGTGACTGATTAGGTCTTAGGAGTTTGGGAGAAACAGGAGGAAAGGGTTCTGGAATGCGCTCGAAACCCTGCACGGACAGAAGAACACAAGTGGCAGAAAGGTCAAAGTTCACGGGGTTTCATTTACTTTTCATCCTTGCTTTGCCAGATCGTAACTGGAATCAAAGCATTAAAAGCATTCCAAGCAGAGGAACACAACATAAACAGTTAAGAAGGACATGACATTACGTGATCGATAAGTTGTTTGAGTGAAGAGGCGTTTGAATTCTGAGGTTCAGCTCACTACTGCCCATCGCCTCCGGTCCTTAGTGGCTCCTCCTCGGGGCTTTTAGGACACAAATCGCCCCAAAGTTTGGGGAAAATAACGGAAGCAGGACGCTCAGGTGCCCTGCGTACGATTTGTGTGTTTCTGGTGATCCAGAATTCTGGCAGCGGTACGCCTCGCCTAGCGTATGCTGTAAACGCGGGGGCACCCCTGGGCCAGTTTGATTGGTTAGACACTAGACTACACAGAGACTACACAGGTTGAGTTCTGCAGGTTTGAACCACAGCCCGTTTGTAATCGAAACGAGTCAGTAGACGGCTCTTCCTAAATCTTAGGCAGTAACCGAAGGGACCGAGCTCCAATTAGGAGGAAGTTAATGACCTAGCGTAATCCTTTAACTTGGCACGGGTTGTGCTCCACAAGCCACCTAATTCCCATAGAACAGATGCTTTGATGTTAATAATTTCTTCCCAAGCCTCTTAATTCCTGACACAAAGGACTGCGCGAGTCTTTTGCCCATTTCATACTGAGGTTATATTGCTCGGGAAAAAACAAAACGTTTCATCGCTTCAAACAATCAGACCTTCTTGGTGTTCGAACTCCAGTCACATATAGTAATAAATAATAAGTCACGCTTATGAAGGGCCTTTTGTAATACAGTCACAGAGATGAACCACAAAGAAAGTTTTAAATATAAAAAGATGCTACGCTAAAAGAGGGATGGAGTGATCGGCTCTTAGAGCTGGGCCTAAACCCGGGAATCACCCAGTGACCCACCCATGAAGGTCTAAACGATAAATAAACGGAGGCTAGAACGTGAAGAGCCTTAGACGTTGGAAGCAGATTTTTGAACTGAATTCTTACCTTACACTCCGGGGTGACATTTAAATAGTTTGTAGGGTGTAAAGTGACTTGGCAGGGAGCCCGTAGAGCGCAGAGTTACAGTAGTCCAGTTTAGAGTCTAGCAGTCGAGTCTCAGGTCCCCCGTGGGGGGCGGATACGGGCCATGTCTCATGTGAGGCTCAAAAGAGAGAAGAGAATCAAAAAGGACAGCCAGATTGTGCGAAATAACCCAGGGTTTGAGGGAAATGACACATGATGTGGAAGAACCACGTTAGAGAAGGAAGAGATTTTAGAGGAAGGAGTTCGGTTCATGCACACTATAGAGTTGTCACCAGAACGGCGCTCATATTTACGGCGGAAGTGACCAGAGGGTCAGCAGTGGGCAGCGTAACAGAACAATCAGCCAGTGTTTCTCTCCGTACCTCAGTATTTTCCCCTGTTTGCTACTTTTCCTAAAACCCCAGACAGAATAAACCCCTCATGATATCCTTTAGACTTTATCATCGCTGGTCTTTTTCTAAAATAAAAAAACACATTAAGAAACAAAAAAAGCGGGCCGGTGGGAGACGTGACCGAGGCAGACATTAGCGAGAGACCCGGTACGGTCCATCAATCTGTCCCCCGGGGCAGGTACCCTGGGGGTAGGTTTCGGGGTTTGGCAGCATGTGCGGGCGTGTGGCGGCTCGTCGAACGTTCTCATCACGACGCATTTGCGTCTTCGCCTAAAGAGCCAGTCTGTCTGGGTTTGTCGGGGGCGATGATGTGCGTCTGATTCATGGCCCAGCTCTTCAGCGGGGTGGTTTCGACCCGCTGAACACGGCCGACCTTTTCTCCGAGAGGTCCCAGACTGTCCCAGTCTCTAAATCTGTTCATTATTCTCAGAAGCAAACCCAGATCTAGAACGTGCACTGGGCTCGAGACGTCCAGCCGAGGCCGGTCTGCTAGCCGTATGATCATCGGCGAGGACACGTGGCCCGATTAGACGCTTTCATCTACTGTAGCTCGGATTTAGTCAGTCAGAACCGATTTCTATTGATCTTGGTGCACAGAGCTTCCACAGAGCCGCCCTAAAATAAATACGTCGTCCGGGACGGTTCTGCCGTCGCATGCTCAACGTGAGGAAGACGCTACAGTCCGTTCTCTTTTGAGGTCATTCGTATGATGGATCAACAGAAATGGTTTGTGTAATTGCCCCCTCCCCCCCCTCCCCTCCCCTCTCCTGGAAGCCAGCAGTTCCGCTGTTTATAATCCTCCTCGTCCCGTTTTCAAAGTCGTCTGCGAATAATTGCAGGACGTCAAATCTGGCAAGTCATTTTCTGCCGGCTTGAGCTGCATTTCCATAATGTGTGTGAAAACAAAGGGCCCAGTCAATCTTTGATACTGGTGAATATCAGACCTGCAGTCGAGCATTACCTTCAGTCTTCCCTCCCCGCACTTGTCGCGTCCTCCGTCACTCCGGTTCTATTTCCCCTGTAGTTTTCCTCCGTGGATAATTCGGCTTTAACCAGGTACACCTCTCTCCCATCATTGCTATTCATACTTTAAACGGCTGAGCCAACAAAATGCGTTTCTGCCGGCGTGTCTGTAATGCCGCCGACAGCCCGCATCGCCAGGCAAACACAACAATATCATTTTCGTGTTGATGCTGGGAGAATGGCAGAGTCGGGCTGTGCTCGTCTCCTTTGCAAAACAAGCGTCAGATCTAAATGTATAGAAATCTATAATTCTCATCTGACCTGCATCGTAATGTAGACAAACGAGCATTAGCTGTTGTTCTTAGGTCTGAGCTTGGTTATTAAGAAACAAACGTGGTCAGGAATGATTTCTAGCCCATAAGGCATTAAATCGCATCACCAAAAAAAAGTCCCACTAAAGCACAGCTCTGATTTAAATGAGGGGAGGGGGGGGGGAGACAAAGCAGGGAAATACGGGTGACCAAAGTGCAGGTCAAGATGACGAACGCACGGAGTAGCAGAAAATTGGCCGGAATTACGTGCGATACACTAAACAGGAAGCTGGATTAGCAGCGCCGCTGTAGCAGTTTGATAAAAAACATTAGGATCTATCAAAATCCCTGCCTTTCGTCACATTGAAGGCTGGAAACAGACGCAAAAGAAAACCTTAATTCTGATGGAGTAACCCTGATGCCCTTCCCAGTGCCTAAAACGGTCCGTCCTGGCCAGGCGGATGGTCAGGGACTCTAGCACGAGACCAGTGCTTGAGGTTTGAAGGACTGTCGCCTTTACAAGAGATTTGTCGGTCTGTGCGTGTGACAACAATCTCACAAGCTTTACACAAACACAAAGCTGTCCTGTACAGAACGCCTGTAGTGAGCGGCCTGAAAGGAAGCGCTGCCAAAAAAAGAGCCGACTTTTGCTCTTCCGATGCCCATTTTCCATTAAAGCACTTGATATCTCATGACATGAATTGAATATTGTATTAACGGGGCGGAACAAAAAACCATGATTGAACTACCACGGAATATCATGGTAAATGCTGTCGTTCTAGTCTAGCGCAAACGAAAAGTAAAGCAAAATACAAAGCATCAGATCGAGGGACGGTTGGCCTTGGGTGCCTTGAGTGCCTACAACCCCTGGCTAACATTTTGGAATCACCGCTCTTGGAGGAAAATCTTTTAATTGTATCATTTAGAAGGAAAAATGTTAAACACGGAGACATGCCGCAAAACTTTTTTTTGTTTTTTTTACCCCCCAAAATTCCAACCTCGGCAATAAGAGAACGATAAAATGAGAGTGGTCACCACCCAGAGTGGCGATGCCATCATTTTTGCCAAGGGATGTACAAAGAAAACCATTTAAGGCCCTTTTTCCCTCTTCGACGTGTCACTTTAAGCCGCTGGCGTCCGTTTAAAACTATGGGGGCACATGCGTTCCCCAGAATGGTCCTCACACTATAAAACCAGATCCAGCACAGATCCGTGCTTAACGACCCCAAATACGTAAGACCAGAGCTTTTCCCACTGCGTATTCGGGGCTGACAGAACCGGAACCCGGCACGGCTTTGTTTCCTACAAGTACAGCCCATCTGCCTCAAGCTCTAAAGCGCATTCCGTTCACTACAGTTATACAGCATGGGGTTCTGAGTTATCGGAACCGTTTCGTCCGCTCAGGCCAGTCTGCTTTTCTCAGAAGAGAGATGGCTCGCTTACGCCCGCCCAGGTTATCATTCCTACCCACTGAAGGCAGGGAGGGGTGCACTCTGTGCTTTGGGAGGGACATCACGGACTTGGATTGGATCGGCTAAGAGAGGGAGTATCTTGTGAAGGATTGAGCTAATTAGCACTGGAGAGTGTCCTCTCCTAAGGGAAAGACTGAGCCCTTAGTGCTCTGGGCAGTACGGAATCAATAGCATAGATAGCAACTAAGACAATAACGAATGCATGTGCTTTAGGGGGAAAGCGCAGTTCAATTAATTCCTCTCGGAAAATCTAAAAGGGACTAAGTGAGACTCTTTAGCAGCTTTATCTTTAGGCTTGTGTTCATCGTTAATACTCCCATTATACAGAGGTAGCCGTGCCCAAGCGTGATCTCCAGATTTGGGTCAAATGGCGGCCCTCCCGCACCCGCCTCGGGGAGCTGGCGTAAGTAGATCACCGTGATTAATACCCACTGAATTTCATACCTAACCCAAAGGTATTTCAGAAGCTGATCGGGTTGACTGCGGGAGTCCGACACTCCTCAGGCCGGGCTGACTGAACTGTGGGGTGTGATTACGACTGCACCCAAAGCTCACGGACTCCACGAGGCCTCTGAGGGTGCCCTGTGGTATCTGAAATCAAGACGTTGGAGGAACTGAAGCTTAGAAAGTGGGGCCTCCAAGGATAGTTCCTGTTCTCATGTCTCACAGGCACTCGGTCCGATTGAGGCCGTGATCTCTCTGGCTGGCAAAGCATTCCTGAACCTAATTTGCGAAAGCTACCGCCATTAGGGGGTAAGGGGCCTTGCCATGAAGGGTTCCAGCGTCTGAATATGAAACGCCCCACAAATCAGAGTCGTCCGGTCAGTTGGTCTGTAACGTCGTTAGAACCGTCTTTTGACTCTGAACCCTGCAGATCAGCGATCAGGGGCGAGAGCTAAAGACCGAAAGCCCGTCCGCGTGTGTAACTACACCCTCACGTTTGTCCTACAGACTCTCCCAACTTGGTTGACGTGTTTAGGGACTTTCCTGTACGTTCCTTGTGTTTGTGTATAAGACTTTGTTCTACGTATAACTCTCCTTAACCAAAAGGTGTCCTATTGTAAGTAGTACTCCTTTGTTGGGCGCCCCACAGCCTCTTACCTATAACTGGTCCGTATTCGCCTCTTATGGTTTGTTGTTCAGAGCTATTTCGGACGCAGCTGTGCCTAGGGTAAGAGGTGCGTCCCTGAACGTCTAGATAAATAATGAACAGGAGAACATGGGGTATAAAAGGTCTGAGGGAAACAGGTTTCTGGGATTGGACTGTCGTTGTGTAGTTACGTCTGGCCGTTTAGACGTAGTAAGTACACCCTTTAAAATACCAACAACAAAAAAACCAAACAATAAATAAACATTTTCCCACATGGTGAAATCAGAAAGAGGCGGCGGATCCGATAACAGGAAGCCATCAGGACATCTTGAACAGGGAGGAGAAACGACAGCTTTCCAAACTCGTTCTGAATGCCGGTCCTGAGCGGTTTGTGACGGATTGCTCATCAATTATTCACGAAGAAACCCTTCAGCTTTGTTTGAAGGGTGAAAGAGGTTGACACAGACGTCGCTCCAGAACGTCCCATAAAGGTTTAATGATGTTTAAAGGTATTAGGTGCTCGGCGTCATCCTGATGTTTATTAAATCCCTTTTGAATAATGGGAGCCGTGTGTCTGAGGGCATCATTATCCTAAAATAACTGATCATTAGGAAAGAGCGGCGCTTCCATAATCTTAAGAGTCATGCACGGCCGGCTGTTTAGACAATCACGCTCCGCTTATTGAGCAATGGCAGCATCTGGCAGCTTCACACGGCCGAAAACAGCTTGAGCTTGATCAGAAATGCTTTTTTTTTTTTTCTTTAAGGCAAGCCGAGAAGGTAAAGGGGATCGGGGTAAAAAGATGGAAGGTACGGAAACGTTACGGAGTGACGGACCCAAGTTTTCGGGTCCAATCGTCGACTTTTGCACAGTACTACCCAATCCAGACCATAATCCAGGTCACCATGGTGCTGGGATTTGTGCACAAGAAGCCGTTTTTAAGCAGCTTCATCGTTACGCTCCCGACCTTTTTCCTGCTTTCGTGCTACAGCTTATTTGATTTTAAATACCCACAGGCTTATTTACAGCGTATCTATTATTATTATCTATTACTTAGCTATTTCTTAGTAGCTTTGCTTACTAATATTCACAAAATCTTTATTGTCTTTATTGTGGTTAGGCTGCTTTTCTATGGCGAGCGAGAGCAAGAACGGTAGCTGCCCACAATCACAGGACTCACAATATCTTTGTTGTAAACCTGCAAACTTGCTTTTCTCATTCATTTGCCCCGCCCGGCGTCGCTTATTTCTCAAATCTCGACATGCTTGATTGGGTTTTTGCTCCGGCGTTTCAGCCAAAGACTGTTTAAACATTTGTAGATCAGACCCCTCTGTACCCTCGGCGTCCTGGACCTGTACCTCTTACCCTCAACCAGAGACGCTTAGAGAGGCCTTTAATTTCAGGACTTGAAGAGCATGTATTTTTATACTTCTGTTCCATACACAAGAAGTCCTACTTCAGCTTGGGCACTTCTGTCGCCCCGCCTCGTTTAAGCCACTAAAGCTTTGAACTTTGTGCCTTTTCTGCCTTTCCTTTTTCTTTTTAGAAATTCCACCTACTGCATGAAAGTTTCCATGGCGCTAACCGTGTCCGAGAACGACACAGACCTGTGCTACAACTCCAAAATGAAGTTCTTGGAGAAGGCAGAGCTCAGCAAAGGGAAGGACATCCTCTGCCCCGGCATCGACGACTACATCCAGGCCGGCAAGGAAACGCAAATCGAATGGTACAAGGTAAGAGAAGGCTCGACCGTCTGGGAGCGAATGGGGCAAATCGAAGCTGAAGATGAGGTTGGGGGACGGAGCGGGTTTAATAACGGGAGACGGTTTGAGAGGAAAAGACGAGCACAGTATGAGGGAAATTACAATAACGAACTCATCTGCTCACTGAGACAGAAAAGCAGCAAATAAGTGACACGTACATAAGGCGGCTATCGCGATTGGCGCGGCTCAAAACGGAACTGTCAAAACACTGTAAGTTACTGTTAGCGCACCCACTGCGTTGCCATCACTCACAGGCATCCCACTTTATGTCGGTTTATTAACATGTCAGCGCGGTGATATGTGGAGGCATCATTATCGTGAATAGAACTGTCTTCAGCGGCGGCGTCTTTCTTTGTCTCCTCTCTCTCAGGAGTGCAAACCCAAACAGTGGAGACAAAGCATTGTCAGGAGGAAGGATATTCTCTCAATTAAGGATGTAAGAGAGGAAGACATTGGGAATTATACTTGTGAATTAAAGTTTGGAAGCTTTGTGGTTCGCAGGACGACCGAACTGTCAGTCACAGGTAAGCCCTGAGCCTGTTTTCTGCCTAGTCCGGGGTCGTGCCGGGACGTTCACTTGATAGCGTTTCCCCTCTTATCCGCAGGGGGGAGGCCCGGGTATTTAACCTCTGATGGGGCTTAGATACCCGGGACTCCCCATGGTCAGTCAGGCGCTGACAATAACCCGACAACAAAAGGTATCGTCTGGATACATCTGTTCCAGATCCCCAGTAAATCCCCCCCTGCATACGTTATACTGATTATTAATGGAGCTATATTAAGCTGTATTGTACAGGAGCTTGTGATTTAGGATGGAGAAATGTTCAGTTTAATGTAATCCCCTTACACATTAACCTACACTTACACAAAACCATTGACGCTACGCTTATTTTAGAGAGAACTGGACTGAAAGCGAAAAGGAAAACTGGTGAACTCGGGGCACTAGTATAGCTGGTGAGCTAACAGCGTGTTTTCCTTTCGGTTGGCTGTCATTACTAACCACTTGGGACCTACTGTGACTTATTTCATTCATGATGAACACAGCACTGTAGATAGGATAAACACAGAGTGTATGTGGTGTGAACCTTACGTTTTTATGATGAGTTCTGAAAAAATAAAAAATGTAAAAACCGTCTAGCACTTAAATCACGGGTTATTCCCATGAAAGGTCCGTTTAAATCATGCAAACCCGCCGGCGATTAATTACCGTTAGCACGGTATTGACAGACCAATAGGAACCGAGAGACGTTAAAGATTATGTGTCACGGATTATATCGAAATCTTCAGTTTAATCCCCTAAAAGCAGCGAGTCCTGCACGGACGCAGGTCAAAGGTCAAATAAGCCATTTGAGATTTCCCGTCACGGGAAGGCCGTCGTTCCCAGATCAGCCCTGGAATAGATTTCAGAGAGAGAGAGAGAGAGAGAGAGAGAGAGAGAGAGAGAGAGAGAGAGAGAGAGAGAGAGAGAGAGAGAGAGA
>JAUZST010007819.1:0-13939 GCA_034779995.1 Parotocinclus haroldoi | reverse complement strand
CTGTCTCTCTCTCTCTGTCTCTCTCTCTCTGTCTCTCTCTCTCTGTCTCTCTCTCTCTGTCTCTCTCTCTGTCTCTCTCTCTCTCCCCCACCCTGTCTTTCTGCGTCATGGTCTCTCTCCCTGTCTGCGTGAAGGTGCACGTGGTCGTTAATCCTGCTGAACTGAATCTAAATTGCGTTACTCAGCACGGGATGAAACTTCGCACACCAAAAATTATTTTCCACTCGTTTTCGCAAGCAGTACATTTGAAGTGTCCTTTTTTTTTTGTTTTTGACCATCATTTTTCTACATTGGATCCTTGAACTGGGAATTTGGAGTCGTGCTGGGCTCGTATTAGGCCGGAAAAGTCACCGTTTCGATTGTTCGGACTCTTCCGTCCGAGCTTCAGACATAAAGAAATCTTAAGAAATCTCACTCGGCTCGTTTGCCCATTTCTTTGCTTGGTAAAAAGCATCGGCACGGCGGAGCAGCCTGACAACTCTACGTGATGACGGTAAAATCCGGTAACCTGGACCTATGTTTCCTGAGCTCCGGAGACCCACCCGAATACCTTAGAGCGTTTAAAAACGACAACAAGCGCAGGTTCGAAAGGCATACCGAGGGCGGCCGGCCCCCTTTTTGTGTCTCCGATTGTGTCTCCGGGGAGCACAAAGAGGTCCCTTCACAATCATGAGTAAGTATATCCCAGAAGCAACGTGCTTATTAGAGGAAAAAAAAATCACACTCTGGGACAATGGTCTAAACCTGAGAATCGCTGGACCTAGAGCGAATTCCAGAAACGTTAAATAGCGTGTGCACTTGTGTACGGAAACTTTCCCACGGTGGGGGGGGAGAGAGAAGAAGAAGGTCCCGGGTTCGATCCCAGGGCGGGGCGGCCTGGGTCCTTTCTGTGTGGAGTCCGCACGTCCTCCCCGTGTCTGCATGGGTTTACTCCGGGTACTCCGGTTTCCTCCCACAGTCCAAAAACGTTCGTGTTAGGTTCACCGGTGTGTTTAAAAGTCTCCCTTAGTGTGTGACTCTGTGTGTGTGTGTGTGTGTGTGTGTGTGTGTGTGTCGTACGATGGATTGGCGCCCCTTCTAGGGTTGTTCCTGCCCTTGCCGAGTTTGCCCAAATCTTCTGCCGTCTTTAGCGGCGTCCTGAGCAGCGTCCGTCTTTTTCAAGCCAAAAGACGGTTCTCCGAGGCGACGAGGCTGGTGCTGACTGTATTTTGTCTCCTCGTGCAGTTTGCTCACCTTTTTTTTTTTTCTCTGGAACTCCAGCAATGCACTGTTTGGGTAGAATCCTAGCTTGACTTGGCTTGATGAATACGTGAGGCGTGTCTTGGACCGATTCTACTCGATAATGTCAGCTCACACACTGTTAAACGACTACTGGACGATCACACACCTCCGAGCTCCACTGCTGCGATGACCTCTGTCAGCCCCATTCCACCCCTCCACCCTTACCCTTACCGCTTGCCTACTGGAAACCAAATCATTTGACTGTTAGCAGTTCCATAGCTGCTCCTTCTCCCCAGGTCTGTGGATTTCCACCTACGCAGTATCCGCCACGTGCCCCGATTAAATCCTGCATCGATTATTGCAACTCCATCCCTGCCGCTCTTCCTCTCAAGGTCGAGCTCCATAAGCTTCATCAGCTCTAGAGTTCTATCAGCAGCCGAACCCTTTCCAGATCGGGCAGGAACTCCAGCAGCTCTGCCGGCTCCCATGTTAAATACTGGACGTATCGATTTCACCTTCTCTTGATGGTGGCTTCTAACCTTCAAGGCTCTCCGTAACACAGCTCCCCTGTTTCTCTCTGATCTCCTTCACGTCCCCCCACACACACACACACACACACACACACACACACACCCTCGCGTACTCTCAGATCCCCCTCCTCTGTCGTCCTCACTACACTCCCTGTCCTGTTCACTACAGTGCGGTTTTAGAGCCTTCGGCCGTGCTGCCCTTCGCCCCTGGAACCCTCCCACAAGACTTCTGAAATATCGACTCTCTCCCTTCTCTTTGAATCCTGCCTTAAAATGCACCTTGGTCCTTCAGATACAGATCGTCCTGCTAATTTCCCCAACCTTTCAGACCTTTAAGCAGAGGACCAACTTTTCCATTTCACCTCCCCTCTTGGCAGATGAAATTGCGACACCTTAAAGCGTCCGAGCAAAACCCAGTAATTAGCGCAAAGTGAACCCATATTCATTAAAATAAACGGAATAAAAAAAACGTCAGCGGGCGTGGCACGGGGGCTCGGTGGGGTGGCACCGCCGCCTCGCAGCAAGAAATTCCAGGGTTCAATCCCAGGACGGGGCGGCCTGGGTCCTTTCTTTGTGGAGTCTGCATGTCCTCACAGTGAGTGTCTGCATGGGTTTACTCCGGGTACTCCGGCTTCCTCCCACGGTCCAAAGACATGCGTGTTGGGTAATTGGTGTGTCTAAAAGTGGCCCTTAGTGTGTGACTGTGACTGTGTGTGTCTGTATGCCCTATGCCCCATCTAGGGTTGTTCCTGCCCTTGCCGAGTGGGCCGGCGACCCCGTGTGGATTGAGCAGAGCAAAACAAAACAAGAGCTCAAACTACGATCACATTCATGGCAATAAAAATGCACACCTTTTTAAATTTGTCCAGCTGTTTACGGACCCCATGACAGATTGGCGCTCTGTCCAGGGTTGGTCCTGCCTTGCGCCCCATGCCCACAGCTAGGCACCGGCTCCCCTCGCGACCCTCTAAAGGACTAAGCGGATAAGAAAGCGAATGATTAAATGAATTCGTGTTTCTGGCCACAACGTCTGGAGTTAAAAGAAATATTTTTATTTTATCTTTAATTTGTATCTGACTTGTTTTGGCTGCGGTGCCTCTCCCTGTGCCCTGTTCCCCTAGCCACGACGGTGGTCTGGTGATCCCCTTTTGACCTCCTCTCTCTCAGTGTCGAACCTTCCCAGAAGCCACAGGCGAGACTTGAACCTGGGTCACAGTCACAGTGCTGAACTAGAGTGGCCTGAGCGCCCCTGAAACTTTATAGTTATAATATTATGCTATTGCTGTAAGGTGTTAAAATTCACTCCGCGCCGGGTCCCACGCTTTTTCGAGCGTTAGTGGCGGGGCCCCCCACAGCCCCGATCAGGTCAAGGATTCCTTTGAACTGAAACACCTGCGCTAGGGTTCGTAGCTTTGCGAGTCCCAGCGGCTGCTACATCCGTTCAAACCCTGATCTGAGTCAAGGCAAAGCCTCCACGCGCGTTTTCCCCCCTCGATTCTGTACAGAGGCGCACATCCGACCTGCATCAAATGGCCGTTTAGCTGCAGGTCTCGTGTTTGTGTGTGTAAATATTAAGATCGTCCGTGTGCTTATGTTACACCTTAAGGGCATTTCTCCCTCAGGCACTGCGGTGTCACACTGCTAGCAAAGGCGGCGGCGGCGGCGACGCGCCCGTCAAACGCTACCTGCCTCTCTGAAGGGAAGCACCGCTAACAAGCACGGCAACGGAGAAACACAAAGGCGAGAGGCGCTCGTAAGGGTTCTCCAACTTCTTGCTCGATATTTGTGCGGGTTCAGAACTACTGGCCCACTATTACAACGCCTGCAAAGGGTTCACAAACTTTTCTATAGCTCTAGGTTTTGACCCGAAGTGGTTTTACCGTTATTCAGGCACACAGCGTTAACTGTGATGTCCATGATGACAGTGGCGAGGAAAAACTCCCCAAATGGGGAGGACCAAGACCCAATAAGTCATATGGATGGCCTGGATGTTCTATCTAAGAATAAAACCGATTGAGCTAGTCGGGAATGTGGTCGTCTGGTGGGTAAGATACTGGACTCTGGACCTGAAGGTCCAGGGTTCAAATCCCACCTCTGCCACAGTTGGGTCCCTGAGCAAGGCCCTTAACCCACAGTTGCTTGGGTTGTAAGTCGCTCTGGATTAGAGTGTCTGATGTCTAATGTCAAATATTTGCCAACATACATATATTTCACATTATTTTACTTAACTGTTATTATTAACTTAATGTTACTATTAATACAAACTTCACTATTTCAGTTAACATCTAGGTCACCCAAGCAGGAGGAATCCCTTTTTGAGTTTTGGTCCTCCCAAGGTCTCTTGCTTACAACTTTTAGGGAGTTTTAAGGGCTTGCTCAATGTGGGATTGGCATTTTAAGATAATATAATGTTGGAAAGCTGCTTTGAGACAATGGTCTATTGCAAAAAGCGTAATTCATGTCAAACTGCGTATTGAACAAAAGAAAAGAATTGCTCCAAATTACATTCCTTTGCCTTGTGTCTCCCTGCAGTATCTCTGCACCACCCCTCGCTCCACTTTGATAACCTTTTCAATATAGTATCAACCAGTACAAGCCTTTCACTAAAGACACTATGGTCGAGCATCAAGCTTGAAGCCACTTTATGGTCTGGAATTGGGTGGCAGAATAGGTTTGGATGTCTAGAAAAGTCACTCACCAACAGGGGAGTCTGTAATCTGTTTCCACAGTTGGAAATGAACCTAATGAGACAAGATGAGTGAACGGATTAGCATTATTGAGTCATGAATAAATGCTCCCGACCACATACTATCATACTCAAGCATATGCCTAACAGAGACAACACTAACAGGACTGTTACCATTTTGAAACAGTATGCACATTTTAATGCACATACATTCATTAATCAATAAAATATTTTTTTGCACGTCCTGCCCGTAATATTTTAGTATTTCACATTTAGTAACAAAAATGTTAATTCAAAAAATAAATGTAAACGTACATAAAAGCCTAAATTAATATCATAAAATAATAAAAGGAAAAAAGTCATATTTTAAGTATACAGATAAACATAACTAAAAGTCCATGATGGGTTCTCTGTACCTTGGAGTAACATTGGTATTGACTAGAATGATCACCGCATTATTATGGATTTATAATATTACTAAAAAGGCAATCGTTTGTTGACGGAATGAACACTATCTGGTCCATTTCAACCTGTTGTTGAAATCACAGATTATTTCTTTTATTTAACTCAATAAATAACTTTCCTCTGGAAGGTAAATAAGGAGGCCCTGAAATGATTACGCCGAAGGGGATTCTGGGTAAAAATACAGAGTAATTAACTACAGCACTGCGAGATGACACACTTTCTACACCCTTCTGCTTTCTCCTTAAATCAAAAGTCTGAAAAAAATGCACTCAAGGACGCAACCTTGCGCCTCTGCGACAACGCTTTCTACTCTACACTCTGTGTGTATGACAAAATGCACTTAAGGCATAAAGTGACAGTAAACCCGCCCCAGACTCGTGCTGCTGTGCGATTTTGTTCATCCCTATTAGAGAAAATGTCTCTCCTTTTACAAAAATGTTCACCTTGTGTAAGTAGGATGTGTCTCCTCGGCCAATCTTGCTTTCCTGCAACACCCGTCCGTACACGATGACCTAAAAACAATAAATGACTCTTAGCCACACTCCAAAGCATAAAGTATTTAACAATTGAGCCCTGGGGGCTGCTTTGTCCGTGGCTGGAGGCGTTATTACAGGCGGCCTGTCACACAGCGTCCCCTCAGGTCATTACTGGGCCAAGCGGCACATCCTTGGCAGGCTTACAGAGGCAGAGCGCTCCATTATCTGGGACGGCGAGCAAGGGAGCGAGGGAAGGGAGGAGGCCTGGACGCCGATCTGAGGAATGAGAGATGGGGCCGACGGCAGCCAGAAAAGTGAGGAGGAGGTGGAATTTGGGGAGCAGCCCATTCGGAGGCGGCTTTTCGGATGGCACTGGCAATAGGAAGCTTAACCCGATCAAGGATATAATTGCATTGCATTTTTTTCTTCATTTGATGCATATATTCTCTTTAGTTAAATAAAAACGGCCTGTGAATCTGGGCAAATCTACAGTCCAGCCAGATGAGCAAACACAGCAAGGTGGAATAAGAAAAAGGCTTTTTGTTTCATAGAAAGGCGAAAAGCACAATGCTGGGTATTTGGGCTTTGATATTTCACATATCCCACCTCTTCTCTTCTCTAACAGCGTGCCAAGCTCCCACACAGAGGACTGCTTTTAGATCCAATATGATTCTGTGTGGTTCTCAATAGCACAAGTCGTTTGAGGGTGCTGATACATGCCATGCATTCCAATCGTAAGTTGTCTGTCTAGGTAGGCAGCAGTTTGGACTGCTAGCACTTTACAAAAGGTGGTTGTACGTTAGTCATTTGGTTAAAAAAAAGAGCAT
This sequence comes from Parotocinclus haroldoi, assembly GCA_034779995.1. Classification (NCBI taxonomy): domain Eukaryota; kingdom Metazoa; phylum Chordata; class Actinopteri; order Siluriformes; family Loricariidae; genus Parotocinclus; species Parotocinclus haroldoi. Next base: position 7,734 of record JAUZST010007819.1, on the reverse strand, counting down.
CACAGTATGCATCTTTATTGATTTCATAAGTTACTTATTGATCTATATTCACAACGCCAGAGTTTGAAGCATTTTCAACAAACATTTAGCTGTTGAACAAGCAAGCAAGAGACCTGACTGCGTAAACAGCAATGTTTTTGTCACAAGGCTTTTAATAAAAATGACTAACATCACATCATCTGATAAAGATATCTATAAGTGAGCATAGCTTAAGTTATAGCATATCTTGATACTTAATATAAGTATCTTAGTTATACTTTATAACTGGCCTGCTATTAGATTAACTCATGATGAATAGGAATCTAGCAGAATATTTTTTTCTGTTTCGGAAAAATTGACTGTTAACCGATATAAACTTTGCTAGCTGTCCATCTATATTGCTCACAAAAAAGGGGTGATTTCAAAATGAATTTGGAATTAATTTGTTAATGCCTAATAACATCCTAATAGCAGGACAATCATATACATGTGTATTTGTATTATGTTATGTGTATCTTACTGCTCAAAATGCATTCTGTTAAACTACACATTGTGATCTTTAGGTCATCTGAACATCATGTCACAAACATTTGTACGTCACTCATACATTCGTTGGTTTGGCATACTGGCTAGAACTATGACTAGAGACACGCTGTAAACGTTCTTGTGAGTTTTTTTTATTATTATTTAATACAGTTCTCAATACTTCCTGTGTCACTCACTGCAGAGTTTCTCACTTAGCTTACCTGAGAAAACATTGAAATGAAAAATTCAGGTTGTGGTTTCTGCTGAATGTGTATTTATGTGCATGACTGGAAATAGAAGTCAGCCCGCGTAAAATGAGGACTGTCTGCATATCTTTGGTGCAAACAGATCACTGTGGGTTAGAAGGTTAGTGAAAGCCAGTCAAAAAGGAAAACAGTGAGAACTATGATAGTGCTTAAAATTATTATTATTATTTAATATTATTGTCTGTTTATATATAGTGTTTAGGTATGCAATATACATCTATTAATCCATATTATGCCTTATACATTCAATTATATAATTATACATGCCTCATTTATTCAATTTAGATATGATAGATAGATTTATATAGGGAAAATCTCTTAATATTCATTGTTTTTTGCACTTGACGTGCTTTTTGGAGCAAAGGTATTACTGTAATGTACCAGTATCGACTAAATAGATAACATACTCCAGTGTTTCTTATAAATTGTCGTTATATTGATTTTTACAATTTCACAAGTAAAACCTTCTCACTCTATGCTTTGTATTAATTTTCTCAGGCCCTCCTTACCCCGATCTCTCTCTCTCTCTCTATGTCTCTTATGCGTGCACACACACACGCACACGCACACGCACACACATATATAATATGATGTGGCATTATGACATTAAATGATATAGAACCTTAAAAATATTATACTGTATTGTATTTAAGCAAATGATTATGATGATGCTGTTAACACACACACACACACCTACAAAGACTTACACAGACCTACACACACCTAAACACACACCCCTACACACACCTACACCTACACACACACAAACACATACACACACAAGATCAGTAACCTGTTTTCCCTGTTAGCCAATCTGAGTGCAGATTTTATTTTGGCATGTAGACAAATGACTGCTTTTCTATTTGAACTCATTATTTATATTCAGTAAGGCTGGAAAAAATAGTTTTGTTTATAATTAACGTTACCTCAGAGACAAACATCAGACTCTGCTGGTGTCAACAACTGTTTCTGAGTCCAACTTCCCAGAGACCCCAAGATGAAAAATGAGGTTGAGGCCCAGACCTCAAGTACTGCAACACTACATAATTTACTTGATTGTTAAATCTAGCCTGCATGTGGGTTCTACTGCAACAGCTAAGGTTGTATCTGCTTGAATAGTCTTAATCAGACCACACATCACGCTGCCTGAATAGACGTTATGCAACCCAAACATATACCTAACCAATAGTTATTAAGCACAACTGCCTAAAATGGCTTTGTATTTTTCATTTGACTGAAACCGGAGCTATATATATTGATTTTGTCTCAGACTTCTTGTACAATTGCACATATGTCGCCCCCTTACAGTGATTTCATCACATTCTATTCCTATACATGGATGGGGTGGCAATCAAAATGTACTCGCCTTAACTTTGGCTTCCCTCTCAGTGTTTTCAGGATCTTACATCACCAGTGATGCTCTCGGTTGTTTATGGCATTATATGAAACACACAGATATGACCCATCAATGTCTATTTTCAGAAGCAAATAGCGTGGATCGATGAGGATGTGGTCCTTTGTGAAGACTCGTGTCTGTCCACTCATTAGGATTCGGTTTGATGCTTTTTGCAAGCAGTTACTTCTGCATTCCCATCGGTGAAATTAGTTTAGCACTTTGAAACGTCTCATTCACGTATTTTCGACCAGTCGCAGCTTGGAGGGAGCTGTAAGGAATGGCAGACATCCAACATGATTAAAGCCGAAGCAAAAGATAGAAGGTGTTTCTGTCTCATGTCAGTAGGAGATAACTCTGGGAGTGATCACGCAGAGAGATTGAAACCGTGCACTTGACACATCGGTGAGCTCGATCCGAGACGAGAAGGAGAAGATGGCTTTCACACCAGAGATTTTGGCCATGTCTCGTGCATGTACACCTGTCAGTCAGACATGACAGCTGTTTACATCCTGACTGAGAGAGCTGAAAAGCTCGGGGTTCAGAACAGCTGCCCAAATCCACAGAAAGGGAGAGAGGTTTTCCATTATGTCTTTTCGATTTCTGTTCTCTAATGCCTGCATGCTCAAAACGTTAGCCAGTAAATCACAAAGAAAAGCACACATCATACATCTTTACAGTCAGATGTTATTTACATAACATTACATTCTGCCTGTAGAAAAAATTCCCATAAACACTGTCAATGTTGATAGATGATAGTGTACAAAAACTCTGTTTTAATGTTTAACGTAGCTACCAATGAACTTGGGCTGGGGTTCACCTCCACCTTCTTTTTTACTTACAGGATTTGAGAAGTAGGAGATGGAGAGGAGGGTGTGAGAAATGACGATGAGAGAGGTGAGTGGTATTCATAGGTGGCTAATTAGGAAGTGGGTGTAGTGTCAAAAAAAATCTTCCAAACTTCTGTTATTCCATAACTCTGTTTACCCGATGCATTCGTACCTGCACCACACACTACCTTGTCAGAGCCATAGGTGATTTGAGAACATCACAGGACCATCCAGAACATCAGCTCAGTCACAGTACTTAATAATTCGAACATGTACAGTACTGTGCAAAAGTCTTAAGCCACCATTAGATTTGTTGCTTTAGTAATAGTATAATGACTACACATACTCATGTAAATCTTAGCCTTTTCAGCCCGTTCCCCTTACCCAAAACGCGGCTGCTGGTTTTCCATAAAGACCTTTCGTGATAGAGTTTCTTTGGACTGTCACAGGGTCAACTTGGTATGAAGTTGCCAGATGTTGCTGTTGCTCAAGTATAAAAGTACTGTACACTACCGTATGTTTTTTTTTTCTTCTGTTTTTAAATACTATTTTTGATTGCATTTTAATAAAAAAAATAGAAATAGTTATACATGGTTACTGTAAGTTGCTAAAACAATGGTGTATCTAATCTAATGGGGGCCTAAGCCTTTTGCACACTATTGTGTACATTTATATAATCTTGTTTTGTTACGCTCTTCATTCTGTGCAAGCATGTTGGAGATAATGGAGAATCTTCACTTCCTGCATAATGTCCATACCTGTAGCGCCGTGAGCGAGAGCTCATACAGTGCCCAGTGAGCAAGATAAGCGTAATGCTTATATATTTATCACCAATAATCACACTTCTGTTTGTGTGGCAATATGTTCAGGCACAAATAATGAGATGCCTTGCCGAGGCAGGTTTTGAATAGAAAGCCTCCACATGAACGCCAGCATCCTGGGACTCACGCTCGGGAGGTGAGGAAAACACCATTAGACACGTCTAAAGTGCCATTAACAATTTACCAGAATAAAATAGCTTTTCCAATTGATTTGTAAACAGTTATAAGTCTCTTTTTTCATTGAGTACTGGTTTCTTGCTTTGCAACTGCAAATTGTATTGTCTAACGTAGCTGAAGTGGGTATGTGTGTGTGCGTGTGTGCGTGTGTGTGTGTGTAAGAGAGAGCGACAGAGATTGAAGACAGTTCCTTTATGTAGTTTATTAGGATTGCTTAGAATGCCTTAATTGTGAGAAAGTTCCATCTTTCAGCGCCTTTGTTTTAGAGCTTAATCTAAATAATAATGCATTCCACTAAAATGTGAAAAATAAACCACTATCCGGAGAAAACTATAAATATAAATTAAATAGCATGTCACGTATAAGTTTCACATATGTAGTATAATTAACTGAACTGGTAAGACGTCTTGTGGATTTTTCATCATTAAAACCTTACTATTCATTGTATCACCTCGGATCTTAAGACAACTGGAAAATGATGACCAGTCATTTTAAACAGACACGTCACAGTGATTAAAGTGTATGTCCATTGTACAGCAGGACTCACACATTTACACCTATGGGCAATTTAGACTGGCTAATCCACTGGACGGATAAATAGTAATAACTTCCTGTAGCTCTAACTGGAAGCCGCTAGAATACAAGCCATGTAGGTCTCAAACTCTTAGTTTATAGCTAATCATTCCCATAAATACAGGTCTGTTCTGCAGTCTGTAAGGAGGTTATAGCTAGTAATGGATTCCTCTATTCATTGTAACTGTACAAGCTGCCAGGGAAGCACGGTGGTTCGAGAAGCTCCCGGGATCAATCCAAGGATGGAGTGGCTTGGGTCCTCCCCATGTCTGTGTGGGTACTAAAATTGGTGTCTCTAAAACTGACCCTTAGTGTGTGACTGTGTGTGTGTGCGCTACGATAGTTTGTCGCCCCATCTAGGGTTGCTTCTGCCCTTGTGCCCAGAGTTGCCTGCTGGGCTCTGTGTGGCACACGACCACGTGTGGATATAGCAGAATATAATGCATGGATGTACAAGCTACCTTGCCAACAATGTACCTGTATCTTTACATTACCAGTGTTGACTAACAGTCAAAGACAACACAAAGGCTCTTGGGAAGGTTCTTGCTAGTAATAAACAACTCTATTGACTCCACTGGGAACCTACATTTAAAGCTACGACTGTTCTCTGTTTTTCTAGCTCAGTGGTTTGGTACATGGATTTGCAAGAATTAACCTTCTTAAATTGTCATTTCCATTCTTGTTGGTGAGAAACAAACAAAAAACTTGTACGATTCTGTAGAAATGTTTGAGCTACTAATAATAGCTATGTTAACCAAGTTAACTGTAAGCTGCTAAAATTGAATGCAACATCTTGAGCTCTTACAAAAGTATACTCTTAGCTATTACTGCAAGATCGTTTCACTTGGCTAACTTGCATAATTACATTAATGGAGTTGAGAAACAGACAAAATAACACAAAGGTCAATGAAAAGCTCTAGCAGGTAATGTAGTTCAATTCAATTCAATTCAAATTTATTTCTGTAGCTCTTTTTACAATGGTACATTGTCTCAAAGCAGCTTTGCAATCTTATATTATCTTAAAATGCCAATCCCAACCTGCGCAAGTCTAGGGTGACAGTAGAAAGGAAAAATTCCCTGAAAGTATTAGGAAGAAACCATGTCCCCCCAAGACTCAACAGGGGACCCGTCCTCCATGGGTGACCTAGATGTTAATTAAATAAATACTTAAAAGTATATTAAATTATAGCAAATTTATGTAACAATTTAAATCAATAAAAAATCAATAATAAAAGTTAAATTAGTAATACAATAAATAAATAAACTAAATTATAAAACAAAATAGATTATAAAATCAGTCCTCAGTGGGAGGTCCTTAGAAGCACATTTTCTCTTAATGACCAAAAGATGGAGGGGGTTACTGCACTCTGGTGGGACGGGGTTCTGTTGATGGAGACCAGTATAGGTGATGCTAAGCTGGAAGAACATCCAAGCGTGCGGTGCTGGAACTGGTACCGGAACATCAGCTCTGAGAGAAAAGAGAAAATGTAGTTACTGATGGGTTACGAGCACAGAGTCTATTATCTATTATTGATGCCATGTGCAGTTCTCTATTTTACTGATTGTTTGGTCATCATTTGGATTGGCTGATATGTACAGCTGTGTCTCATCTGCATAGCAGTGAAAACTGACACCATGCTTACAAATAATTGAGCCTAAAGGTAGCATGTACAGGGAGAATAATAGTGGGCCAAGCACAGACCCCTGAGGGACACCGTACTTTATTTTAAAGAGCTTAGAGCGTTGATTATTTACATAAACAAACTGGTACCGGTCAGTCAGATAGGATTTAATCAAATTCTGCACTTAAATCTAACAGAACAAGAAAAGCAACACCTGATGATATTAATAGATCATTAAGTACCCTAATTAATGCTGTTCCAGTACTAAACTGATTTTTCTAATATTTTTGGAGAGGAAAGGTAGATTTAAAATTGGTCTATAATTAGACAGAACACAAGGGTCGAGGTTGGCTTTTTTAATCAGGGGTTTTATTACGGTACATTTAAAGGATTTTGGCACATAACCACAGGTAAGGGATGAGTTTATGATAATAAATAATGGTTCTATAATACTAAGTATTAATTCTTTGAGTAAATATGTAGGGATTGGATCTAATAAACATGTTGCTGACTTAGACGATCTGATCAGTGAGGACAGTTCAGTATTAGTGATTGTGTTAAAAGTTTCTAGTCTTGATGTGGAAGTAATTAAACACAAATCTACACTAGTGCTGCATCTGGAAGGTTGCTGAATAGATGGGTGATTCTTATTTTTCTCTCTGATTGAGGATAAATACACAGATTTAGCTTTGGTAAGTGTTATGATATGGGGTCGGACCCAAGTATGTGGAGACCGAGAAATCCCACGGCGTAAAATAATAATGGGAAATAATATAGAAACAAACTAAAAGAAGAAAAAGGCGGAGCAAAAGCTCCCGAACATAAGAAAAGCAAGATGAAAAAGGTGCGCCGTTGTGTTGCCTCCCGGAGTGGGAGCAACGCACAAAGGGCCGGACGTGCAGTGAGCACAATAAAGCGCCGATTTGGGACAAAGAGGGACTCTGGAACACCAGAAAGTGAGCATGAACTCGGGTGCACGTGTAGCACGAGTAAGTCGAGTCGGGGAGCATCTCAATCAGAGCGTGCAGCCGGCTGAAGTGAGACTCAATAGGTGCCGAGGACGAAAAGAGAGAAAGTACAGACGGGAAAGCCGTCAGTGTGTCCCTAAAAAACTAAGTACCTCGGGGGTTTCCCCCGTACGCCTCCGTCAGCACTGTAAGCCCCGGGACGTAACCAGCTGACCATAACGGCGATCGCAACGGTGTCGAGGCATGTGTGCGTGTGCGCCGGTGTTCATGTGCGCAGATGGAGTGAGTGTGACGACCTGGTAACGGACAACGCTAGAACCCGCCCTTAAGTAACGGGAGAAGCAGATGTTCATCATCAGGTCGTAAATTAAACACCAGATATAAACGGCCTCACCGATTGCTCTGTAACGGCAAACAGCGAGGACGGCAGAACGCTCCGGGGCGAGAGGTAGGAACCCTAACAGTAAGGGCCTGTTTATACTCTGTGTTACTTGCATGTGCCTGTGTCAAGTTTTTTTAATAGGTGCTGCCTGAGGGATGGCCTTCCGGTGCTGATCCTGAAAAGGGGGTGGAGCTTTGC
>JAUZST010007818.1:0-13941 GCA_034779995.1 Parotocinclus haroldoi | reverse complement strand
TACACGTATATATACGTCTTTCTTTTTAAATATTTGCATTTAATTTGAAAAACTTAAAGAAACTGAAAGGGTTAGCCACTTTCCACAAGTTGGAAAGATTTTGGTCGACATTGTAGTGCCATTAATGAATGTTTTTGTGACATGTCCTGTAGTTCTGCTCAGCAATCCTGGATAAAAATTGACTTTTACTGTCATATAGTGGGGAACAGCAACATTTGTCTGGGCCCTTGTCTTTTGGCCTCTGTGTATTACAGCCATGTGCCATGTTAACACTCTTTGTATTTGTATTAGCAGAGCCTGTAAGCGTAACCAACTACTCCTTTTTTGTCTGGGTCTTGTATTCAGCATGTCTTTTTGCAATTAAGCCTCACTTGCACACGCGTCTCTGTACTGAGCATGGCACATACAGAAAAGTTTTCTAGTTGCTTGTGTCTTCTTTTGATACTAATTTTAGTTTTCCTCCAAACGTTTCCCAATGGGACAAGAAAGGTTTGGAGTTTGGGAGCAATTTAAATGATAAACTTATAAGCTTATCAAATACAGGCACACACAAAACAATGGGACATCCCATAGTCTTTCATTCTAAATGAGGAGTAAATATGCTACAGTTATCAACAACTGCAAAATAACCTATTCATTGTACAAAAAATTCTTAAAAGAGGCCACTTTTGCAGCCAGATAGGAGAGTGCCAAGAAAGCACAGATCTACAGTCCAGCCAGATCCTAAATGATGTTTATTCTGTGCTTATGAGGTGTTTAATGGGTGTGTTGGCAACATTTGGGAGGCTTTAGAAGCATAATAAGCCATCAATCACTGCCTGAATAATGCTCATTAGTTTAAATGCACTGCTCACAAAAAGTAGGGCATGTTTCAAAATTAATCCAGAGGATCCCACAAGAACTGCTGGACAATCTGATACTGTCCATGCCCCATTACTGTCAGTGTGTTATGGCACTCTCGGGTGATCATACACCCTACTGAACAGTAAGCATGTGGCACTCTTGTCCAGTTTAACATGCTTCTGTTCACCCCATGAATATATCACTTACTACTCAATCACCATAATTGAGTTTACATCTCATTTGCGTAATCAAACAACTTCTTCAAACAAATTCTTCGGCATTTTGACTTTTGTGTGTGTTGTGTGAATATGTACTCTTTGTGGGCACAGAATGGCCTAGAAATACATGGTATTTTGACTGGTCCACAGGGAAAGATATTTTAATATGCCTGCGTTTGTAATGAAGAATACCTTCTTGTTAAAAATAGATTCAACAAAGAGTAAACTTGTACTCATCCAGGATTGAGACTTAAAAGCTTGGAGTAGACAGAATCTAACTGAGGTGTGTTCACAGGGGAAGAAGAACGTGAAGAACACCGTTATCTATATTATTTCAGTGTGTACTTACCAGTGGTGGACTAAGTACTGAGCTCCTGTACTTGTATGAAAATAGAGCGGATTTGTCACTAATTCACAAAATACTAAGTGCATAATATTGTTACGATTGTTACCTAATTATTATTAAGAACAGCACCAGGACTGGTGAGAGCAGATCGATTGCATTTTCATGTGCACTCCCCAGCAACTTCATTAGGTACACCTGTTACAACTGCTTGTTGAACACTAATGACTAATAAACCAAACCCATAGCAGCAATCTTGACCATTTTGTAAGTAAAAAATGGTCAAGATAACCTGCTAAATTTCAAAAGAATTAGGAAGAAAGGTGATTTAAGTGACTTTGAACATGGTCTGGCTGGTGCTAGATTGGCTGGTCTTAGTCTTTCAGACACTGAGTGGTAGTTCTCTGGGAAAATGCCTTGTCGATGTCAGAGGATGGTCAGAGGAGAATGGCCAGGCTGGTCCGAACTGATAGAAAGAAACAGTACATCACATAAGCATGAAAACAGGCAACTAAGGCTATAGCTCACATGGGTTCACCAAAATAGAAGAAGGTAGACATAGGAAGAAAACTACTTCCTGGTCTGACGAGTCTTGATTTCTGTTGAAATCAGAATAAACAACATAAAAGCATGGATCCTTTCTGCCTTATATAAATGTTTCAGGCTGGTAGTATAATGGTGTAGTAGATGTTTTCCTGACACACTATGAGCCCCTTAATACAAACTGAGCATCGTTTATACGCCACAGCCTACTTGAGTGTTGTTGCTGACCATGCCCATCCCATTATGTACCATCTTCAGTGTGAATGTGCTTCTTGGGTTGAATAGGGTATTGCAAAGCTTTGAAGGCAAATCAAAACAACCAGCCACAAGTGAAGTAGCATGTAGCATTCCCTAAAATATTCACTACACCATCAGATGGTTGAAGCTCTGCTAAACTTTTTTTATGGAAACGAAAATGATAGAAGTTTTCCAGTAATGTAGTGCTGAGCAATATGTTGTGTTTGTCATGTGTGAAAGACCCCCTCAAAATGAAAAACACAAGTCAAAATGTAATTTTCCAGATTATATAATGTACAGTAGGCTTATACAGCCGTACCTTGGTTCTTGTCATTATTTTGTTTCATAATGTTTGTCGAGTACCAAAAACAACAAGTACTGAGCAAAGTTTGTCCATCAGAAATAATGCAAATCAAATTAATCTATTTCGGACCAAAGACAATACAGTATGATGCTGTACAGTGGTACTGTACAGGTAATTAGCAATGGAGAGATGTTCCAACAAGTTCAAGAACATAATTCATTTGCCAAACTCATTAACACAAAGCTTATTTTATAATAAAGTGTTGAAGAATCTCATGTAATTTGGTGAGTAATGGATTGAAAATGAAAGGCAAAACACTTACTCTACTGGTGAACTTCTGTACTCTAGCAGCTAATGCTAACTGCTGAGCCTGAAAACCAAGGGAATGAACTTTTCATTTTGGTTGACTGTCATTAGTAACCATTTTAGGACCCATGAGAACTTGTTTGCACAAAAAAGTACTATAGATGTAAAAATAAGGAAAAACACGAAGCAGCGAAGATCTGCACTGAGCAAGAGCTATTGTGAATCTGAATCGTAAATCATGAACGGCGAGTCGAGAAACGAGTCCCTCAGCTTGACTCATACAAGTTTAAGCAAGTGCTCTGAATACCGAGCAAACAACGAGAACCACATTTTTCTAGGCAAATTGTGTAGAGAACCAAATTGCTTTGACCCCCGGGGTGTTAAGAATTATAATAGGAAATTCAATCTTATATACATCTAAGTCACATATGAATGACAGAAAATGTTTGAGCGACCCCTCTTGAGTGATAACAAATAATAATAATATAATAATAATAATAAAATAGAATTAACACAGTGTGTATGTTTGCTGGTTGTTAGCAGTTAATTAGAGAAATGGGTATTGTAGTCCTAATCCTAATACAACCTTGAGTAATTAAATGAGCCTGACAGTAGAGCTTAAACATTAATGATCATGAGTAGCCACATATACCTCTGAGAGCAGTAGCCTTCAGAGTTACAGTGTTCCAATTAAGCTTTAATTGCTAGTACTCTGTAATTACTCGAACATTAATGAGGTGGAAACATTTTTTGTATTTATCAGCAATATTAATGTGGATTCCACATGTGCTCGTGTTCCACAAGTGTTAAGAGCAGAATGATTCAGGTGTCTGCCAATTAACCCAGAGAATGTTCAAGTAAACCTTCCACCAAGCAGCTTAGTTGCTGTCCTGTATTAAAAAACTTCAGGTTCCCATAACTCATAAATAACACATCTGGAAGAGCCAGAATTCTGTAATCTCTCCAGTGTTGGCTCTGCACAGTTTTAGTGACCCAGATTTGAGCCTGGCCTCTGGCTACTGTCTTTCGTGAGTATCCAGTGTTCTTCCCATGTCCATGTGGGTTCCTCTGGGTACTCCATTTTCCATCCAATACTCAAAACATGTCAGTAGGTGAACTGGCTACTCTAATCTGCCTGTAGGGTGTGAGTGAGGGTTTGATCTTTTGTGATAGATTGACACTCTGTCCAGGGTGTGTTAATGCCCCATGCCAGTGTTTCCAAGGCAAGCTGTGGACCCATCAGGTTGGAGTTTATTGTTTATTGGAATGTCTTCTGAGGTCAGTGTTATGAAAGCAAGCAGCAACGTGTGAGCTTACTGTTACAGCTGCACTTACCTCTTAACCAATATATTAATTAATTGTTTTCTCAGCCGTATGAGCTGCTTGCATTGAACATTTTTAAGAGCACTGAGCATTTTTTTGGCTGCTTTCAAAGTTATACCCAAACCACTTCCATGTTCTGATTGGTTGCCTCACAGTCTGTGGTACTGCCACATACATCCTTAATAAAATAAAGCAGTTATTTAAAATGGGGAACTATGTTAAATAACGGATTCTACTTTTATTCTACTTAGGCAGTTAACTTGTATCAAAGTTAGCTATGAACAAAACGGCAATGCGCCATTTTATTTGTTGATTGATGACAATCTTTTTCATGTTAATTATGATTTTAACTTCACAGTCAGTTCTCTGTTTTTCAGTGTTAAACATAGGCTCATAGATTTATTTTGATGTCTTTACACTTTTTCAGCGTAATGTTTGCAACAATGTCGCCTGGAGACGCTAACCATTTCACACTGGAGTCTACCCTGTTTGCTTTAGTGTCAGTACAGATGGGTAGGATGTGAAATGCTTTTAACATAACTGACAGGAGGCACATAAACAAGCCTGTGTTTTCTCAGACGTTCTTTTCTCAGGCGTGTGATACTCCTCCATTAATAAGACTGTTTCAGTGATTTGTGTTTTATTGTATCTTTAATATTTGGGTTGCTTGTATTATTTCAGACGAGCATTTTTCTGTTTGTCTCTAATTTAAGTACACAATTGTTTAAGCTTTTAAACTTTATATGTGATATCAATAGCAGATATTGAACAAGGTAGACACGGCTGGTGGAGCAGCAAGTTGTAAGCTCTGTGTGTGTGTGTTTTAAAACAAAATTACAAGTTGTGCAGAGGGGCAGTGGTAAAAAAGAATTCGATAATACATTTTGTGTCTAAGAGGTTTTTCCGCTAAATTTTGGAACATAACTGTGAGGTCGGTATTTACTGTCAGTCTATTAGTAGGCCTTTGCTCATTTTTGGCCTTCCTGTGCATTTACGAAGTTGGCAAACTAATTTCCTGTGGACTTTGTTTAAGGTCAGAGGTGCAGACCGTTGATGACCTGACTTGTTGGAGGCAGAAACCCACAAATGGGTCATATTGTGAGTCATTTGTGTATTTATTACAATCCAGCTTCCCATCCTGGAAATGTTTATGCCTATTCCCTTTGTTCTCCAGAAATATGCAGAGGTGCTAGAGCCTGTGCAACCCTGACTAAAAACAGCAGGAATATACATGAAACATGTTAGAATAATATGTAATATGGGGGCACCCTGGGCCTGGCTGCATGACACGGGTCATGCGTGTCTGCCACTGATGTTATAGGTAGGTAATTTAGTGAAATACACACACACACACACACACACACACACACACACAAGGACCAGCAACTGTATGAAGTGCAATGAACACTTTCATGTCATGCTAGTGATTCACCAGGACTTTAAGATGGTGTTGGACAGTCTACAGTAGCCTTGACTTGCAGGGTTGCATTGCTAGTAATTTACAACACAATTCTGTAACTGAAAGACCTTTCCTTGCCAGATCAAACTAGTTTACCTTCTGGGTTCCTTTTGAGTGCGTATTCACCGGATTCCCTTACTGCCTCCGGGGGCAGGTTCCTGAGTGTCTGTGCTCCTCAGGGTGGAGACTGAGGTGTGCGATTTGTGTCTGGACCAGGGCTGCCCCTGTGTTACAAGCTGAATTGTATATTCATGATAAAATGCAAGCACTATGTTTTTTAAAGATTTTAAAGATTTTCAGTGTGTCTTGCTCTTGATGGGAGTTTGCACAGTTTATTTACCTAGGTTTGTTGATCTGTGGGAATCAAAACTGTGTACATTTAACACAGTAATATCATACATGTTGTTGGTTCAGTGATGAACTGTGTTGAGAGTAAATCCTGTATAATAGCATTCAGTGAGTTTTGCTATACATTTCAGGAATGACTGAAGAAGAGAACCAAGAAACAACTTGAAATAAACATGAATATAAGCAATATAAGCTTCCGCATTTCTCCGTTTGGGCTACCTACACCTGTATGGAAAATACAATATACATTTTGTACTATACATTACAAATTACATCAGTAATGGAGAAAACATAATGAAGGTACTGATGCTTGTTCTCCATGATAAACGAAAGGTAAAAATGCAGGAATTCATTCATAACCTGAGCTAGTTTAGTGGATGTGATTGTGGAGCAGCCTTTGTCTTGCGTCGGTTCATGGGCTTCTGAGATCCAAACTGTTAATCAATGTCCTTCTGGTGCTGATAGTTATGATGATGTTATGTTATTCTATGTTTTAGAGGATGGTGAAGATTTTTTCCAGCCAGTGACCTCAGATGAGACGGTGGCTGTGGGAGGGACAGTGACGCTGACATGCCATGTGCCTGAGAGTGATAATTCTTCCCTCCAGTGGTCCAACACTGCACAACAGACGCTCTACTTTGGCGAGAAGAGAGGTGAGAGAAACAGATTGGTGGAGAGAAGTGGATGGATGGATGAGTGGACTGATAAATGGAAGGATGGATGGGTAAATCCAAGGACAAATAGATGGGTGTGTGATTTACACCTCAGAGGAATAGAGATGGATGGGAAAACTGTCAACTGTTAAAAGAATATAAAGGATAAGCAGGACAGTTGAGAACAAAAGACACTGATAGAAAAGAAGATGAAACGGATCGAATAATCCCTCCGTACACAAAGTGCTTACTTTCAAATGCACATGCGTTAATTGCGCCTACCTATACAAATATAAATAAATCATCACCTCTGGATCAAAGGGAACTGAATTCAGTTTGTGGTCATGTTGACAGCGAGAATAGCTGAAGGGAGGTTGAGGGAATTGTGTTATATATATTGAAGGTATCGAAGATATGAAGATGGAGGAAGCGAAACACCGAAGTATTGAGGAGAAAAAAGAAGAGGAGTGTGGGAACTAAATGTAAAGGTAGAGATGAAGAGGAGAAAGAGTACAGAAGGAAGGGAAGAAGAATAGAAAACAAGGTGGGCGAGAGAATGAAAGGCAGGAAATGAAGCAGGGCGAGAGATCGGAAGAATAAAGGCAGAGAAAATTAGAGAATGAAGAGGGAGATAAGGAAAACTGGACAGGAATGGAGAGAAGAGAGACGGACAAAGAGAGAGAAGACAAAATGGGGTAAAGTAGAAAAAAGGAAATGGAGAAAACAGAAAGTGTGAGAGGGAAACAATAGGGAGAGAACAGAGAGCTGGTTAATGAGCAAAGAAGCAGGGAGGGAAGAAAGAAAAAATAAAGAAAAGAGCGGTAGAGAAAATGGGGGTAGACAAGAAATGTGCAGAAAGAGGGAGAGAGGAAAGGTACAAAAGCAACAGAGAAAACAAGGGATAGAAGAAGTAAGGAGGTGAAGAATAATAAAGGCTAAAGGGGCAAGTGAAAAAGAGGATAGGTGTAGAAGAGAACCAAGAAGGATTAAAAGAAAGAGAGTAGAATTAAAAAGACGTAAGTGGTGTAGAAGGAAAGAAGTTGAGAGGAAAGAAGGTAGGAGAGAAAAAATGAGATGGAAATGAAAAAGTAGAAAAAACGATGGAGTGACAGAAAAGGGGGCGTGCAAAGAACGAGTTAGGGAAGAAAGAATAAGAGACAAGAAAGGGAGTTGGAGAAGAAAGGAGGAGGTGGAAAATGAGTGGAGGTCAGAAGAAAGAGTACCTGATGAAGACAAATTAACTGACCTTCAATTACTGATAAAGCATGAACACGCACACACACACACACACACACTTCCTTGCGATACTTGTGGGGGCAGAATGTTCTCCTAAGCACAGTAACGTCAATTTGACTTATGAGGTTCTTCTGCTGGCCCTTAAGTGTGCATGCATTTAGAGTGCCAGATAAAAATAACTGCTCAGATGCACCGTTTGAAGGTATTGATCTTCTCACTCCTCACTTAAGGAAAAAAAAACCCACAATTACTAACACTTTGTGTTTGACTAGTACTCTGGGGTTGTGGAGTGGAAATGAGTGTGGTTGCCAGCATCTTTGTATAGGTCACTAACAAGAAAGCACAATAGTCTTAGAGTTTAGTGCTTTAAAAGAGATTGCAGAATGAGCTCTAAAAGCGCAGCTGACAAATATCGTGTCATAATGGTTGTACAAGTAGAGCAAGTATAATTACAATAAGACAACGACCGTCTGTTCACTTTAATTACCAAGGTCATAACAATCATATGTTATATTGTAAATGGAATTAAAAATCAGTCTTTTAACTCTGAACAGCAAATAGCCATTCAATGTGAAAGCGTGTCCACAAGCAGGAGTGAAAGTCACTTAAAGTCACTTACAAATATCGGAAGTTGCAAATTTCAGCACTTTGGAAGTTGTTTCTAAAGTGTAGATCGTTTTTTAGGCTTGGGGTTTTGTTCAACGTCACTAAAGTTAAAAGAAAAAACATTATTATTTTTCATTAAGCAACCACTCACTCACTCTCTCTAAGGTCACTTTTCACATTGTAGCAGGTCGCCTATTTTGTTTTGGGTTTTTTTCTCTCTTTTTTTTCTTCTCATGGCATCTGCCAAACCTGATTAATTTGACTAATTTTATCTTTTTTTATCTAAATTGTTATTAATTTTCAATTATCCTTTAATTAATTATCAAGTAATACTTGCCCCCACACTTTACTCACGTAAATTGATTTGCATTAAATCATTCACTCATCAGTCACTTGTGTTTTCAGTGGTATCTCTGATTCATGTATGTATTGTTTGTGTATAGTTTTTATTTAAAAAGACCCTTTATATTTACATTGCAGTACACTTAAAAGACTAGGTGACTAAGATAAAGTCCTATTTCACAAAATGTAATATGGTGATGAAACAAATAGAATTTTGGACAAAAACTATTTCTGACTGCATTAATATTATTTCTGTTTTACATATATGTTCAATGTGAGACTTCCTTCTGTTCATTATGTGACGTCTATTATAGTGACAAACAGTACTGTTAAGTGTTTCTGTCTAAAAGTTTGTAACCGCTATTTTCCACCATGCTGTATTTCAAGTCTTGAGTTTAGGAAGAATAAGAAAAGGGCTGTAATGCAGTTTGTTTGTTTAGTTAATTCAATTTATTTATTTACTTTTCAGCATCAATGGCCATTCAATGACAGGCACAAAGTTACATCAATTCAAGGTTATATCGAGGCTAGTAATATAAATATATTCATATCGTGGCCAGTTTTGTATAATCAAATAACCTGATGCATATCTTTGGACTGTGGGAAGAAACAAGAGTACCCAGTTTTAACCCACACGGACACAGGGAGGATAAACAGATTCACACAGGAAAGACCCAGACCGCTCCACTCTGGGATCAACCATAAGACCTTCTTGCTGTGTGGTGACAGTGCTACACACCAAGTCATCATGCAGCCCTATAGTACCATTTGAAAGCAGAATTAAATATACTGTTTTGTCCCAAAATGTAACATTTCATTAAAGTTTTAGATAAATGTTATATAGTAATACATACTAATTAGTAATGAGTAAATACATATGTGACTGAATCCGTTCTGCTGATTTAAAGTACAAGTTATTGTTTATTGCAGTTTAGAGACAAACTGTTTATATCCGGAAATATGACATTATAAAATAAGTAATCATCTTAATTGTCTGTAGTTCTGCTTCATGCTTTCTGCTTCTAAAGAAAAAAATGTCTGTTTTTTTCCCAGCAGTAGCATGCAAATGCTTCTTTTAATAGGATGCCTTAAAAGCTATTAAAAGATGTTCCCACACTGAGAGCTCCACTCAGGAAAAACATGGCAACCTCTGAGGCATAAACTGCAGGCAGGTAATTTCCATAATCTGAATGGGCTGGCCAGAAAATAGATTGCGTATTGCAAGCTGGGATATGAATAACTTTCTTGGCTTATCTGTTGATATCTGGAAACAGCCTACAGACTTGTACTCCAAATAAGTGAAAAAAATAGTTACAAACATTTAGTCTTTGAGGTGTTATTTTGTCACATATTTTCTGCAAACAAATCTTAAGATTTGGAAAATGTCGCATTTTCCATTCTAACATTTTCCACACATTGTCTGTTGGGAACAGTCCAGTTCAGTACCTGTGCCCTCCTGTTCTGTAGCCCTGCCTTTGTATTGTGTACAGCATGTGGTTTTGCATGGTCTTGTTGAAAAATGCTTGGATGTTCTTGGAAAAGATGACATCAATATACTGGTCCATCCTAGATGCCACTGAGCACATAAAAAGTCGATGCTGCTTCTGGACATGGTTAACAAGAAGCTTTTTTTCACAGTAAAGTTTTAAGGGGCATTTGTGAATGTAACTCCATATTGTAGTGCTTGACAAAGCTTTGCCAAAGTAATTCCTTGCCCCTGGACAGATTAGCTATAGTTAAATGACGGTGCATGCTTGGTGCGGTGCCGTCTGAGGGATTGGAGATTCCTTAAATTTGCACCCTTGGCCTTTACTCACTGAAATTCCTCCCGATTTCTTGAATCGTTTAATGCTATTATGCACTACAGAGGGAGAAATATTTAAATCCCTTCCGATCTTTCTGTGCAGTACATTGTTTTTAAACATTTCCATATTTTTTTCACACTGTTGACAACCTGGAGATCCTCTGGCTATCTTTGATCATCCAAGTCATCTTTCTTGATGTGTCCCAGTCACTAACTCTAACTCTTAAGAAAGTTACTAGTTACTGGTAGCACATTGGCAGGTTGAAACTTTCCCTTTCACCCAGTGGTGGCAGCAGTACAGAAATGACTTAAACAAGTACCTCTTGACGAATCACCAGCAACTACAGCTGTCAGCTGTACAGCGGTCTGTCTCTTCTGGCAAGTTGCAGCATCTGGTTTGAGTCTTGGCACAAGGACTGTCTGTAGAGTATTTTTTTTATAGCGTTGGTTATGTGACTTAAGAAATACTGACTTCTGAGAATACTGGATACTTCACGTGTTTTAAAGACTGTATTATTATGCTAAAACTGTTCAGCCTAAATAATCTGTAGTAATTCGTTTTCAGTACCATTTTGATATCATGCTGCAGTTATTGTGCTAAAAAGAAATTCAGTAGTTTCATAAATATTAATTGTTGTGCAAATGTCGTTGTTTTTTTTCCACATTTTTCGAACAGTATTTTGAATAATTAATGAATAATGTTGTTTTTTAAACAGAGAACAGCCTTTATGCTTGATATGCTTCAATATGGCTCCCTTTAAAAGATATTGGGACACTCCTGGTTTATGCTGATTAGTCCTGGGTGGTCAAGTTGTAGCTGGTGAACTGGAATGTCTTAATAACCTTGCTGGTAAGGCTGGTTGACCAGTATAGCAGTGTTCAAAACACATGCGGGTTTATAATGTTTTTTAAGTAGACTCTTATAAGATTCATTATCTAAAGTTAAGTACCAAATAGTTTTTTTTTATTAGCTAGTTCAGCTAGTTCAGCTCCACATTGCTAGCCAGCACATTTAGTAGCAATATATGAATAACTAAAGTGTGCTTTAGTCTTTGATTGCCCCTTTTGAATGTTTACACAGCTTTTCGTTTTATATCAGTCTGGTGCACAATAAGCTAAGTAATAATGTGGCATTTGTGTAAGCGATGCAGTTTACCCCATGTGATTTTACTTAATAATGCAGTATCTGTGACATTAGGGCAGATCATCGTAGCGGGAGATAACACAATCACAATGCTGGCATTATATGTTGTATACAAATGGAAATGAACACGACAGGAGGCTGGGCTGTTCTAAGGTAATTTGTGCATGATATACTTGGCTATTAGACTTGAATTCAGGTAATTGGAGAAGCTTGTGAGCAATGCATGTTGTCCTGTCATGATACAGTCCAGACATATGAAGATCCAGCTGTAAACAGAGGCAAATATCTTGCAGACATCTGACTGCTTCTTTCGTTCTTTCTGTTTTTCTTTCTGTCTTTCTTTCTTTTTGTTTCTTTGTTTTTGTCTGTCTGTCTGTCTGTCTGTCTGTATTTCTTTCTTTCTTTCTCTTTCTTTTTTTCTTTCTGTTTGTCTGTATTTTGTTCTTTCTTTCTTTCTGTCTGTCTGTCTGTCTTTCTTTCATTTGTTTACCTACCCTTTATCTATACCTCCTTCTACCATCTTTCTCTAAGCTTTGAGAGACAACCGTATCCAGTTGCTAAGGTCCACACCCACAGAGCTGTCAATCACCATTTCTGATGTGCAGCTGTCGGATGATGGAGAGTACACCTGTTCCATCTTCACCATGCCTGTGCGGACAGCACGAGCCACTGTCACTGTTCTCGGTATGTGTGTATATGCAGCTCTGTGTCTGTTTGTGTACAAGTCCCCCACAGTTGCTTTTCAATTTGCTCTTAATTCAGTAAACATTGTAATTAGGTCTTGATTAGGTCTTAAGTGTGTGACTGTCAACTGCCAGTTCCTCTTCACCTTCTGTCTCTTTACACTGCCTCTTTACTCTGTAACATTACTTCTTCTTCTCTCGCCTTTACTCCATCTCTCCATCTCCCTCTGTTTCTCCCTGTCTCTTTTACCTCTCGATCCATTCTGTCCAACTCTGTCTCAAATTCTCGCCATTCCTTGATTTCATCACATCAACCCCTCCTTTTCACACACTCACTCTTTATTTTCTTGCCATGTGACCCTTGCTCAGGTGTTCCCGGGAAGCCAGTAATAACAGGTTTTGAGGATGCCGTGAAGGAAGGTGGGAGTGTGACTCTCACCTGCACCAGCACAGGCAGCAAGCCACCTGCTCAGCTACACTGGTACAGAGGACATGAAAAGCTTGAGGGTACACACACACACACACACACACACACACACACACACACACACACATATGCATACACACACATGAGCAGCAGAGTTGCAGAAACAGTAAGAAACCACCAGGTTTGATCCTGACATTGGGCACCCCATTTTCACATTAATTAATGAGGTACACCCTGCTAGTATACCTGTACATGGAATTGATTCAACTACATACTGAACTAGAACCTTTTCTCTAAAATACATTTGCTGCAGATTTGTCCGCTGCACATAAAGGATGTTTTACCACTTCGCAAAGGTGCTCTGTTGGATTGAAATCTGGCGACTGTGGAGGCCATTTAAGTACAATGAACTCATTATCATGTTCAACAAACCAGTTTGAGAAGATCTGAGCGTTGTGACGTGACGTGTTATCCTGCCGGAAGTTGGCACCAGTAGATGGTACACTGGGCATAAAGCGGTGGTTAAGGTGTTGCACAAGATGTCAGCAACAATCAAGTTCCTCTGCATACCTCACCGTACCAAGAGGATATTTGAGTAAATGTTTACTTTGAATGGCTCGAACCATTCTGAGCGTTCTCCTCTGAACTCTGGCATTAACATGGCATGTTCACCCAGAGAACTGCCGCAAACTGGATATTTTATCACTCTTTCTGTAAACATTGTATATAAACCCTATAGATGGCTGTGTGTGAAAATCCCAGTAGATCAGCAGTTTCAGAAATACTCAGACCAGCCCATCTAGCACCAATGATTATGCTAAATTCAAAGTCACTTAAATCACTTTTCTCCACCACTCTGATGCTTGGTTTGAACTTCTGCAGGTCGTCTTGACTGCTATGTCTACATGCCTGAATGTAGTGATGCCATGTGATTGGCTGATTTAGATATATATGTATTATATATATATATATATATAACTCTCAACTGAAAGGGTGTATCTAATAAAGTGCCAGGTGGGGAGTGTATACCTATACTGTGTGTGTGTGTGTGTGTGTGTGAGAGAGAGAGAGAGAGAGAGAGAGAGAGAGAGAGAGAGAGAGAGAGAGACAGAGAGAGAGAGA
>JAUZST010007817.1:0-13943 GCA_034779995.1 Parotocinclus haroldoi | reverse complement strand
TCACTGATTCAAACACAGATTCTGATTCACTGACAAACCAGGAATGAATCAGTGTCATGACTAAACGACTCACTGGTTCAAACACAGATTCTGATTCACTGGAAAAACAGGATTGAATCAGATTCATGACTAAACGACTCACTGATTCAAACACAGATTCATGACTAAACGACACTATTGAAGCAAATCTCAATCATGACCAAATGATTGACTGATCCATAAGCTAAACATTAAGCACACTGGAATCACGAATCCCGATCTAAGCGAAAGTTTATGCACCCTACCCGTGACCCATACCACCCGGATCCCATCTCAAAATCCTGTCTAAGCATCCAGCCGCCAATTCTGAGCGACACCCGAACGTTCATACGGAGGAAATCAAGTGACGTAAGGAGCAACCACGTCACTGATCACGCCGTTTCCTCCGAACGTCCCACACAAACACACAACCCTAGCACTTGCGTGTGATTTTCCACGGCTCGGTGGGAGTCGGTGCCGGTTACACAACCAGTCAGCTCTGCAACGGTACACATTTTATACAACTCACATCACAAGAGTCCCAGTGCCCCCTCCCAAACGAATTCCTTAGCCTATTGGGGGGAGGGGGGGGAGGTGTCCCAGGACACACCCATGCTCTTTATTTTTGTTCTTTCTCTCCCTTTTGGGACGCACACGTTCATCCAGACACGTCCCAAAGGACATACACATGCACGCGCACAACGTAACCAAACACTTCTGTTTTCTGCCCGGGCCTTAAGGGATATTTGAGGAAGGAGACCAGAGAGAGGCAGCTGCCAGGCGCAAATATGCAGACAGACAGACGGACAGACGGACAGACAGACAGGTGGCTGCAGTTACGACACAGGCGTGTAGGCAGAGAGTTAATAACAGTGCAAAAGGGCTTCCCGTAGCTCAGCCAAAATCAATAAACTGTCGTTTAGTGAGGCACGGATTAAAAACGGCTCACTCTGCCGCCGAGCTGCCCGTTTTCCTTTTGGTTGGCTGCTGTTACTAACCTTTTCAGATAGGCACGATTAATACACAAGCTACAATAGAGGCGCCCTGGCGTTCAGGGCATCGTGAAAACGGCCGAAACTTAGGACAAACACTGAGAATGTTCAGACGTGCAAATAAAACATTTTTTTTTTTAATTTACCGTTATTTGGCTTCAAACCATTTGAGCAAATTTGCCGTTTCAAGGGCTAATTTACACCTTTATTTTCCTTAAGCAAGCTCTAGCGCTGCCTGTATGGGGGGGGGGGGGGGCTCTTCACATCTCCCTGGAAAAAGCGAACAAATCAGGCAAAGCTACCGGAACTAACAATCACACGGCATGGGGATTTAACCGCGCCCCTCTCTAACGTTTCTTATCGTTTAACCGATTATAAATCCCCCTTCTGTTGTCATTAGCATGGATTTTTCGGCGCCCTTATGTTTTTTTTTTTTACCCCAAAAGTGATTTCAGGCGCCGCTTTCAGTTTCACAGCAATAAAAAGGAGCAAACAAACCAAACCCCTCCCCCCCCCTCCCCCCAGGGGGCCAACAGGGTTCGCTTCCATTCCCACGTGGAGGGTAAATTTGCCGAGTAATCAAAGCGAGCTAACGGTGATGAATGTCAGCCGGGTCAAATCTGCATCGCTTTCATCCAAACTTCTCTCACCGTGTACTCACCGGCCGCTTTATTAGGTACAGGCTTTTGCCTTGGTATCCATCCAGGAAGGAGCTGGAAACATCTCCTGTTCCGTCATTTTCCCTTGTTTGCCCCAAATTGTGACTCTGCCCCCTAAAACGTCCATTTCCCATAATTCTGGTGAGCCTGTGTGAATTGTGGCCTCACTTACCCCTTCTTCTGCTGCCGTAGCCCATCTGCTTCAAGGTTAGACCTGAACACCTGGCTCAGTCTGATTTGATTGGTAGTAGTATATAACGTGTGTATATATATTTATTTATATATATATATATATATATATATAATACATATTTCTATTATAGAAATAAATAGATAAATAAACAATAGCTTTAAAACGTAAGAAATAAATAAGAGTTTGGTTTGTTTGCTTGAGAAGCTTTTTTGTTTGTTTATTCTTTATTTGGGCATCATTTGCATGACTTGCATGAGTGCCACCTTAATCAGAAGGGTTCCTCAAAGGTTCTCCCTTCAAATGAAGGACTGTCCTCAGGAACCATTTGGGATCCTGAACCATTTTTAGTGCTGATCATAAATAACTGGCTCTTATTAAACAGTGTGAGCTGCATTTTTTATTCATGATTCTAATCAACAAACGGTCTGCACATTAGACAGAGTGACTGCTCATACACACACACACACACACACACACACACACACACACATTCACTCTATGCCCATGGTCCTTTATGATAGAGGACAGATGGTGTCCTGTCTTAAACCACTTCTTGTCTTTTTTCATTGGATGGGGGAGATGGGCTCTTGGGAAACTGACCTAAACGAGGTGAAAGCATTAGTGAGGCTTGAGTGGGTCTTAAGAGAGAGAAAGATGGGGGACTGGTGGGTTTGTTGGTCCAATAAAGAAGGTTGAGGTGAAAAACTAAAACAAAGATTGTGCAAGTAAAAAAGTAGAGCTATAAAGCAAAGGATGAAAACAGGTAATTGGTGTCTTTTTTGTTGTTTTTATTGAGGCCCATCTTGCTGGCCACATTCTACCTGTTCTACTTATTCTGCCAGTTCACTGACAGATTGTAACACAGGGGCAATAGAGGGCAAAACTTTCCAATCACAGTGAAAAGCAGCAGATGATCGTTGATGTGTAGGAAAACACATAAAAATGCATTAGCACCCTAAAATATTTGAGAATGTTTATTATCTTAAACTCTACTGCTGTGCTTTACTTGATTCACTCTCGTTACCACTTTACACAGCTTCTCTTACAATACCGTTCACTGTTCTGACCTGAGTGATATTTACTATTTTAACCAATGGAAACCAATTTACACCAGCTTGTAGCTGCTTTACCATGCTCATTAGTACTGAACTAAGGAGATATACAGCCACTTTAAACAGACGTTCAGTCATTTATATTGATTTGAAGTGATATACTCCAGCTTTAACTTGTATTTTAAGCATACAGATCAATTTTTTCCAGATTTATTCTGTGTGTAATCGAGAGTAGGCACATCTATATTGATCAGCTTAAGACTTTTATACCGTTAACCATCTAAGATGCTGTGAATGTTCTTACAGCCTATTAAAAAGCTAAATAGCATTCTATAGCTCTAAATTAAGCAGAAGTGACATGAAAAACTATTTTCAACATATTTCAATGTTTCTCCTCTCCTCTCCTTCTGTTTAAAGCTAGAAGAGTGAGGGTTGCTTGTAGATAGCTTATGAATTTTTTTTGGAGCTTGACATAAACATTTAAATGATGAAGCGGCAAAATCAAAATTGGTAAAACAAGCTTTACATTAATATTTCATTTGCTAAGAGAGTGAATTGTGATGTTTAATGGTAATACTTTTTAAACACAAAGTTGTCTTTCATAATTTGAATAGAACAACAGTAAACTACATTGAATATAAACTCTGTATGATTATTTATATGCTGTGATTGTTATCCTACAGTAAACCCTTATCCTGTGTTAGTCATTGATGGATCCTAATTAAAATTAAATTAAAGTAAGTTAAAATTCAAGTTCTCCTTTTATCAGTATCTTTTACAGTTGCAGACTTTAAATGAACATCATTAAGTTATTAAAACTTTGTTTTGTGTTTACATATTTCTTTACAGTACTAAAGACACTTTTATACCTCTGGAATATTTATTTTACATTTATGTAGTACTTGAGCATTAATTATTTACATGTTTAAAAGTGTCAAAATAGGATGAGCTCTGTCAAACCATAATGTTATATAAATTAATTAATTAATACTTTACCATCTGATTAGCTTTTCTAACTAAAGATCAGCTAAAGTGATGAATTTATTTTCATGGTTTGGAATCTGTGCCATATTAGTGAGCAGTGAGCAGGTAATCTCATTAAGTATAAGGCAATAATGTGAGCAATTGTGGCTTGTGTTTGTGTAAGTGAATAGGTGACAGTGAATGACTGAATAGGTGTTACAATTTGTGAATTGAGGGACAAACTATAGAAAGCTCTGACATTTTTACATGGTGGGGACACTTTGCTGGTCCCCACGGGGAAATCTGCTTTTCAAATGTCCTCAGAAGAATATACTTCTTTTAAAATAATATATTGAAAACAAAAAATAGAACATGTCTTAATTTATTCTGGCTGTTTACAAGTGTAAATAAAATGTAACCAGAAACATAAATATTAGAAATATTATGTTTATGTACAACTACTTTTTTAAAATGCTGGTTTTGTGACACCATACATCGCATGTCATCTGTTCTGTGCATACTACACACAAGCAGTGCATACTCGATTGACTCTAATACGTAATGTTTAAGTGTGCCAGGTGACTGAGAACCCACACAGTCAAAGAGGATATGCTTTAGGCTACAGAGGTTGAGGTTATGGCAAAGACACAGCATTAATTAGCTACCGTTATAATTTATCCATTGAAAAAAAATCCAACAAAAATAAAAAGACTATTATGCATATGTACACCCACAGAACAAAACAAACTTACACAAAACAACTACAAAAGAGTAAAAACTGGTGGTTTAGGTTACTCCAGTTAAGGTTAGGGTTGGGTAGGTGTAGTAGTAATTGGCTACAGCATTCATTATGTCTGTGGGAAGTCCCCACAAAAATTATGTGTATGTGTCTGTGTCTGTGTGTGACCCCAGTGTTGATGTACTCAGTGGGAACCAGTTGCACTGAACTAAGCTGAAGGTCTTTTATAGGGAGGATAATGCCCATTCCCCTACAGCTGGCCAACCTTATCAAAGGAAAAAGGAGTCCCAGGATTACACGTTTAACAAGGCTTTTGTAATGCCTAATTGCATGTGAATACAGGAAAGTGGGCCCAGCTAACCCAGCCCCTCTCATATCTACAACATGGCTCACCCCAATCTGGCCAGAATGACAGGAGGCCCTGACACTAGCACACAAAAGCTTTGAATATTCCCTGTAAACCTACTACACACACAATTGGGAAGGGAAAGCTTTGGGTACTATTCATTATAAATTAAATGTTTGTTATAAATCATGCTTTATATGTCTGACATTCTATAAAACTTGTAATTACTGTTTGCTTACAAAACTGAGCCAATATTTACAATACAAAGTTTAGCAATTCTGCTATTTTATGTTTGTTTGATTAAATAAAATTAATGGTCTTCACAACTGTAGGTCTAAATTATAGAAGTTTAACTGAATGTCTATCGTTTTTTAATGTTGATTGTGTGTCGTTTTAAGTGATTTATGGGTAGCTAACAGTCCCCACAAACTTCAATTTCCACATCTACATCCACGTTAGTCATTGTCTTCATTATATGAGGGCATGGCCATGTTTCAAAACATTATATTAGGTGTTCAGGGGTTTGGGCAGCCAACAACTGATTTACCCAATTAGACCATGAGAAATGAATCGTTGAGGCATGGGGTCGATATAATTACTGTTAATTTAACACTACTAATTTGTACGATACCTTTAAAAAGACTGATCAGAGAAGACTATAGTCCAATAAGTTAAAATAATCATAGACTCTTATGCTGGTTAGTCTTTGTGTCATAATGACGGGTCGCTCATCATTTATGTTATTAAGTCATGTAATTGAACATTCCGCAGTTTACATATTACTCTATTAAAGTAATGTGTTCTATGTCTTCCCTGACACGATTGTCTAAGCATTGACGGCATGTAATTATAACAATTAAATACTAATTACTGCAAATGTTCTTTCGGCTTGAACGGTTCATGGTCATTGTTCAGCTTACTATTCATTTGTCTATTAAAATATTTTGGAAAGCTTGGACATGCTCAGCAAGCTTAGGCTTGAAGCTATATTTTGAATTTGTTATTAAGTGACCGATGCTGACTATATGCATTTACCTAGTATAGTCAATGTACGACAAAATATCGTAACATGTATTGTTCTTAATGAATAAAGGTTTCGATTAAAGTCGCCGCAAACCTCAAAATTGTCTATCAAAAACAGCAACTATGAAAATTGTATTATATCAAATAGAATTAAATTGAATATTGTCTCCGTTTCATTGTTTAAAAGCGTAGATATCTGTTATTCAAGTGGTTAATTCAGATAGAGGATTTCTCCCCCTTGTGATTTACATTCGGCTTGAATTAGACAGATAACTTGTTGATAAACTTGAAAAGTACTTTAATATTTAAAACACATTTATAGCACATTATGGGCATTGTTGCAGAATTTCATATGCAAATAATTCATATAATTCAGAAATATGTTACAGAAATCTGAATAGCAGCCATAATGTACCTGCACCACCTAACACCGTCAGCTAAAAGGGTTCAAAAAGCTACTAAAAATGTTTTACACATAATGGGGACATTTTAATACACTTTCAAAAACGACTTCTATCATGCTCATTCTGTCCATTATTCTTAACCGTTTTATTCTATTTACAATTATTACGCCCCTTTCCTTTAAGCTCATGATGTATTTGGTTTATCAAATACAACCATAATGATGGTGTTGCGCCAATCAAAAGCATCTGTTGAAATGTAGTAGAAATACAGCAATTCCTTAACACCATGTTTTGTAACGGGCTGGATAAAGTAAACGTTATATGTCTCCAACTTGCGACTAACTTGCCACTAAACTGTTGTCTCTCTTAATGTGACTTGAATTGCCTAATTAAAACAGAGTGACATCAGTACCCAAAGCAACATAATCAGGATGCAACATTAAAAACAACCATTAAAGCCTATGGCAAATAAATCGTCAGTGCACTAGTCTGGAAATCAGCAATATTCAGGTTTAAATCCGCTATGTAAAAATGCACTACAGTATACAGCAGCCTTTATACATTTATAGGGCACAGCCAGATTATACATTGGCAAACCAGTTGTATAGTGTAAAATAGCAACATCATCCGTGTTTAATGTCAGTATATTTAGGTAGTTCCTTCCTCGTGAATTAATAGTGAAAAGATGCCAGAGAAAGTTCCACATAGATTGTGAGCCCTGAAAGTTGCTAACAAAAGCCTACACTTTTGGACAGGACGATAGTCACCTTTCCTCGCCCCACGGCCCGCGCTGCCCTCTGCTTTCTCAGCCATTGTACCGCTCAAAATGAACGCACTGCGCACACAGAAGCAGGCTCGAGCAGATGTGACGTGGGAGGCGTTGGTTTCATTCACGTCTCTCCATAGCAACGTTCAGAGGCTCGAAAAGTATGTCCCATAGTGGACTGTGGCTGGATGACCGGGGGCGTAATATGTGGAAAAAAGGGTGCGGGTTAGAGTTTATCTATCTATCTATCTATCTATCTATCTATCTATCTATCTATCTATCTATCTATCTATCTATCTATCTATCATTTTAATTGATTGTTTAATTCATATGTTCTTATCATCATTATAATTAGTGCTATTAAAAAACAATCACAGTATGAACAATAACGTTATGATTTCAATTATTGCCGTTGTAGTAGTAGCAATGATTATATATATATAATGATGATGATGATGGCTTTTGATAATGTTTCTTTTAAATTCAATAAATGAAAATTGTGATTTTTATGGTTCATTCAATTTTTCTTAACTTTAGAGATTAGTGTACCATAAGATAATTGAAATTATGGCTTCTCGGTTAAAACCCAGTGTAGCCCACAATAATAGTTCACTTAAAATAAACTGGAAATGTGAAATATTAATAAAGTATTTTAAGCACATTGTTACTAGTTACGTAGTTTAGATGTTCTTTAGACTTTAGATGTTCTGTGTTGGTGTTCAGGCTCGTGGAAAAGTTCAAGTATTTTGCTGGGAGCGCGAGGGTTTCTAGAATTTGCTTTGACCAATGAACGTTACGCCGTTACGGATAACCACGTCTGTCAAACATTTCTGACCAATCAGGGACGGAGCACGGCGGAAACACCAGCCGCGCGCTTTCACTCGGCGCTGGGGAGCCGCCTGTGGCACACAAAAAAGTAAATGTGAAAAGCGTCGACGGGAGCAAATCCCACCTCGTCGTTCACTCTTTGTCTCTCTCTCTCTTTGCTCTGCTGGAGGCTATGGCGACCGCGGCGTCCAACCACTACCGCCTCCTGACGTCGAGCGCGTCCGAAGCGGGCAGCATGCAGCAGGCGCCAGCTTACAGGGACGCGCCAGGTCTGCTGCACAGCGACTACACAACCCTGCAGAGCGCCGCCAACCCGCTCGGTCACGCGCACCAGTGGTTGGCGGCACTCTCGCACGGTGGTGAGGGCTCTCCATGGTCCGAACAGGACATCAAGCCGGCGCTTCACGGAGACGCAGACGAGCTTCAGCACTCGCCAAATCTGCAGCCACAAGGGCAGCAGCAACAGCAGCAGCAACAATCACGATCGACTCATTTGGTGCACGAGGGCGCGCATCATCAGGATCATCACTGGAGGGCGAGCACAACAGCGCACATGGGCAGCATGACGAGCTCGAACGGACCAAGCATGATTTACTCACAGCCTGGCTACGGGGGAGAGCAGGGCATGCACCATCATACGAACGCACTGAGCGAGGCGCATGAGGACGAGCCGAGCCCGCGTCTGAGCGAGCACGGCCATGCAGCAAGCCTCCGCCCGGGCCAACACGAGCACTCAGATGACGACGTGCCCACGTCCGACGACCTGGAGCACTTCGCCAAGCAGTTCAAACAGCGGCGCATCAAGCTTGGTTTTACGCAGGCCGATGTGGGGCTTGCACTTGGCACGCTCTACGGCAACGTCTTCTCTCAGACCACTATCTGTAGGTTTGAGGCGCTGCAGCTGAGCTTCAAGAACATGTGCAAGCTAAAACCTCTGCTAAACAAGTGGCTCGAAGAGGCCGACTCCACTTCGGGGAGCCCCACGAGCCTGGACAAAATTGCAGCCCAGGGTAGAAAGAGGAAAAAGCGCACCTCAATCGAGGTGGGCGTCAAGGGCGCACTGGAGAGCCATTTCTTGAAGTGCCCTAAGCCCGGTGCAGCAGAGATCAACGCACTCGCGGACAGCCTTCAGCTGGACAAGGAGGTGGTGAGGGTTTGGTTTTGCAACAGGCGGCAAAAAGAGAAGCGTATGACACCTCAGTGCGCACCGCTAGGCGAAAATAAGGATGTGTACGGGGACACGCCGCCACACCGCGGCGATCGGACACCGGGACCATGATTTGGGGGATTTTCCGTGATTTCACACCACCTGCACAAGCTCGGACCGTGTCTTTGTTCCCGCCATAACGGCGGACGGAACCGCAAGAGAGCCTACGTGACACCGCATAGGTGATATTGTTGCCTGAACAATGCGGACAAGGGCGGGCGATGCGAGATGCGCGCTGCTGTCAGCGACACAGAATTACTGCGCGGAGTTGTAACAAAAACGTTTAATTCAAGCTAAAACCCATAAGGATCTGTGAAAGCAACTTATACCGAAAGCTGGGAATAGGCGTAGAAATATTTATTTTTACGCCACAAAACGTGCCAACCGCGCACTGCGGATTTTCCCGTTCTGAGACATGGGCTTATTATTATTATTATTATTATTCTTATTATTATTATTATTATTAGTAGTAGTAGTAGTAGTAGTATTTCACTGTAACTAATAACGATTATTTAATAATTCTAAGTATATTTATTTATTTAACTTCCCTGTGTTAATGATATGATTCTTATAATAATATTAACAAAATGTTATTGTTATTATGCAGGTTGTTTGTTCTTAAATTAAATGTACTGATTTGTTTTGTGTTATGGTTGTTGTGCAGATTGCTTAGATAATCTATTTACTGTAATAACCTCTATTTATCTTTATTAGTATTATAGTATAATAAGAAATAAGCTTAATCAAATGAATGATAATCATGTGCTGTGGCTAAAAGTTCACATTTTAAAAAAATGTAACATATTTAACTTCTGTTTCAACTGAGTTATTATTCAAATGGTTTAAATAAATTCATTCATTGAAATTATCACCCATATTACTCTGTTCGCAGTAAGAATTGCTGATCACTGATTTACAGGAAATCTACGCTTTAAAGCCCTGAGGATGTGTTGTAGATTAGCGAATGTGCTATAAAAGTCTACCTGCATACGTGATGACGTTTCTTTTTTTGTTTGTTTATGTGTGTGTGTGTGTGTTTGTGTTTTTTTTTTTTATAACTATTTTCTGTACACGGGCTTGACAGAAAAATGTCGATTATATTTCACGTAAAAACCGTGATTAAAAGCGAAGAATTGTTTAGCTTGTGGCTAACGGCTCACAAGAAGGACGGTTGACAGAGAAAACCGCGCATGCGCAGTGTGCAAGCCGACGCAGCACTGGGAATGAAACATGTTTACATCTCAAGCTTCGTCCTTCCAGGAATCGATCGACGTTGAGGATAAAGATGCTGATTTCGATAATGAAGAACTGTCTGGATATGAACCGAAGATCCAGCAGATTAACTGCTATTATTCGATTTATTATTATCAGAACACGAGGTGAGTCGGTCCGGTGTTTATTCAGATTCAGAAAGTTTATGTGCAGAGCTCGTGTTTCTATTCTGTTTCACTCGTTTTTAGGGTATGTTTTTTTAAAATTACATGATCACATTGGTCTGTGTTAATATGTACAGAGCCCGAACCGAACCTTTAACGCCTTATACCATGTTTCCTCCACCACCGTGCTTTACAGTTGTGCAGCAGTGACGCGCCGTTCGTTCGGTATTTTCTCTGTTAACTCTGTAGTTCATGATTTAACGATCTAGATGCGAGTCCTCTGAGGAGGCCGTAGCCTGGCGAGAAAAGCGAGCCGACTCCACCACCAGCCAGGATGATTTTAGGTAAAGATAAAAACGAAGGTTCTGCCTGTCGCCACGCCGTCGCCCGTCATCTCAGGCTTCATTGTAAAAAGCGATACGCACTGCTCCAGGATTACTCCAACGCTTTGTAACGATCTGCATGTAGTCAATTACGCAGCCAGTGAACTATTTTGAAATGAGGACAGCCTTATAACCGGTTTGACGAGCGCTAGTGATCCTGGAGCTGTAACTCAGAGCCACATCATGATCTGTTCATCTTCAGAGAAATGTCTGCTCAGGCTGCGGGTTGTGTTTTAAATATGATCATGGTTACTGTACACGTGCCTAAGTGTATTAATGGTTTATGTTTGAGTCTGTCCTAGGTGTGTGTGTGTGTGTGTGTGTGTGTGTGTGTGCGTGTGTGTGCGCTGGCCAAAATGTCCCCCACAAAAAAACCCTACTAAACGACATCGGGAATGAGCTAAAGTTTGCTCCAATATCCGCTAATTAACCAGTAATTACCAACGACTTAATCAGGGGACTGATTCTTATGATGAAACGTGTTTCTTTAAATCCTTGACGATATTCTCAGAAACCCTCAGAATATCGTCTAAAACTGATCACGATATAAAATGTATCGTCGTATTGCCCACCCCAGTCATAAATGTGTTTATGTGCTTATGCTCTATATGTGTGTTGCTTTATTTGTTAGTGTAAATATGTCGTGCATGTGTGTGTCTCTCCTATGTTTGTGTCTGTGTGGTTCCTCCTCCTCTAACTGACCCTGTTGTCTCTGCAGTCTCACCCTGTTGGACAGCAGCCTGCCGGCCGAGGCCGAACCCGAGCTCAGGAGCTACATCTCCCGCCGACTGGGTAAAGGAGCTCTGCTGGGGGGCATGGGTAACATCGCAACGGTGGAGCTCAGGTACCACACACACACACACACACACACACACACACACACAAGCACAGGGACACACACACACACAAGCACAGGGACACACACGGAGGGATGGAAGAAAAAGAAAAAAGAAATGAATGAATGCTGAAGAGAAAAGGAACAGACAGGCAGAAAGAGAGAGAAAAAGAAACAGAGTAAGAATATGAAAGAGAAAACGATATGAATAATATTAAGAGTGTGTGTGTGTGTGTGTGTGTGTGTGTGTTTTGCAGCGTTCCCGAGCAGGCGGTGGGTTGTTACTGCTGCCTCCTGGAGCAGGAGAAATCTCCAGAACAACCCGAGGCAGATGGGAACGGCTGGGTGGTGTGTCTGCTCGGAGGCTCGGAGAAGGGCTTGAACTTATATCCTTCGTCCGCACCGTTCCCCCCCCCCCCCTCCTCCGTGGTATCGGTTTTAGTAACGTTCGGTTTCCTTAACCCGGTTTAACGTTCAGGATCGAGCTGGATAAATACGTCCAGGGTCTGCAGAGCAGCCTGAGCCCAGAGGTACGTCTCACACAGACCGGACACAAGCACACACTCCTGCAGGCTTCACACGCTCATGCTGGTTGTTCCTCCCTGGCTCAGATGCAGAACCTGGAGACGGACGTCCAGCCGTACCTGAGCCGCTGGTACGAGGAGTCGGTCATGCACGTCCACAGGGTGGTGCAGCTGGTGCAGAACAACATCTCGTACCTTCTACACGCTGTAAGCTGGGCTCTCCATTAAAACAGGATTTATTCCGGTAATCAGCTGTAAAAATTGATTTGAATAATCCCGCCCCAGGCTTTGAGTCACACCCAGGTCCAGATAACCGGAGCGGACGACCGGACCAAGTGCGACATCACCCGGTACGTTTGCTTACACTTATTTAGCGACGTGTCAGTACTGGAGTGTAATCTTGTTCCTCCCTCAGGTTCATCAAAGCAGCCAGTCTGCAGGGTTTGGTCCAGGAGGATCCGCCTACAGGGTCGCTGTGCAGGTCGGTCAGTGCAGAGCCTCGTACCCACCTGCTGCTGGACTGTTCCGGTGACACGCCCACTTTTACCAACGCGGGTCAGAATCTCATTACAGTGTGTTACTGTTGTTCCAAACTTCTTTAAAAGACTGGATTAAACACCAGCTCTGTTTGGTTGTGCCTTCGGGACAGTGAGTAACCGCTTCTGTGATGAGTGGATCCAGTCGTTCCTGAATGCTGCTGAGCGCTGTAACCCCTTCCTGCTGCGCCAGATCCTCGAGAACTTCAAACTCAAGGTCTTACTACTCACAGTAATGTAACCGTTACTTATCGTTACTAATATACTAATGTAACCGTTACTTATAGTTACCAATATACTAATGTAACCGTTACTTATAGTTACAGTAATGTAACCGTTACTTATCGTTACTAATATACTAATGTAACTGTTACTTATAGTTACAGTAATGTAACCGTTACTTATCGTTACTAATATACTAATGTAACCGTCACTTATCGTTACTAATATACTAATGTAACCGTCACTTATCGTTACTAATATACTAATGTAACCGTTACTTATCGTTACTAATATACTAATGTAACCGATACTTATCGTTACAGTAATGTAACAGTCACTTATTCAGGCTTAAATATTAGTTCAGTGTGTCAGAAATGGGGAGTTATATGTGTGTGTGTGTGTGTGTGTGTGTGTGTGTGTGTGTTCCCAGGCCATCCAGGACATGAACAACCTGAAGCGTTTTATTCGTCAGGCTGAGATGAGCCATTACGCTTTGTTCCGTTGCTGCCTCTTCCTGCAGAGCTGCGGTAACGGAGACGTCCTGCTGCAGAACGCCCGCTCCGAGCACAGCGGCCTGCCCGAGGCCTGCAGCATCATCCGGGTCCTGGAGGAGTTCCTCACCGAACAGAACCTCATCACCCTCACACACTAACATCACCACTACAGAGGAACTGCAGGGTCTGTCTGACTGTGTATCTGTGTCTCTGTGTCTCTCTGTGTCTCTCTGTGTCTCTGTGTGTCTGCGTAAAATAATAAACTCAATGTTCTATAAAACAAACACACAGTCTACTGAGACGAAATCTGGACACCTGGCAACCCCGTTCTTAGCTAGAGATCGCCCAAAATAAACAGAATAATGTCTCTGAATACTACACTA
>JAUZST010007816.1:24247-39194 GCA_034779995.1 Parotocinclus haroldoi | reverse complement strand
ACACAAAGATTCAAACTCACAACCCTGTGATTATACAATATTATAAACAACACACAGTTCCCATCATGCTTTGCTTCGAACCTAAATACCGGAAACCAGTAACGACACACTGCTACCATCCAGTGGACAATATTTATTACTACTAAAAACGACCAAAAGAAATAATCAAGAAAGAAAAGGTAAAAAGGTGATATAATCAGTAAAATTGCATAAGAAAAGGAACACCAGTCAGTAAAACTACTCCAAGTGCTCTCATTGCATTTACAGAAACCTTACAGGCTTATAGCGCATACAACATTGACTACTAGGTATACATGATACACAGTTAAAACATAAACGTTACATTTTTAATCTCTTTTTTTTTACAATTTTAGAGGAGGTGAACCGTTCTCGGAGATAATGCAATACCGGGTGGGTGCGTGAGTGGATGGAGCAAGCCCGTGATCCTATTGAATCTATTTAATATATGATCCTCAGATAGAAGACGTATCAGATATTTTCATTTACATTTGCAGCATTTAGCGGACGCCCTTATCCTTTACAACTTGCAATCAATACAGTCTTATAATCCAAGCAATTGTGGGTTAAGGGCCTTGCTCAGGGATTCAACTGTGGCAGAGGTGGGATTTGAACCCTATACCTTCTGGTCTATAGTCCACAGTATTAGTCCCAGTCCCATATTAAACTGATAAGAACAGATTTGAAAAGACGTGAAAACATTTTCACGTCTCAAAACCAACAACAAACATTACACATTAAAACAAGCATTTAAACAGAGAAAAAACAACAGTTTAAAACGTTTAAAAAGACGCGTGCGTGTGTGTGCGCGCAAGAAAAAGTCTGGTGGTGATTCTTTAAAACCAACACTGACCCGGATTACAATACGTTTACCAAATAAATACCCTGGCCATCATGCCATTTAAAACAAATCGTTAATTAATGCCACGTGTTTACGGTAATACACATTCAGTGGCCGAATGTGGTAGTGCAGAAAAAAAAACCTCAAGGAAACACGCGGCGATTTTACACGTCTTTCGCAAAACTTACATGGACACACGTTATCCGGGTAAACTCGGTAATTATCAGTGTATAGGCATCACACGTTTCACAAATCAAATAGATACCTTATACTCTAACAATATTCCTGTTAGACATTACAATTGCGATTTTAAAAAAGCAAATAGGTTACCAAATTTCGTATACGTCACACCGCCGCGCCATTTTGGACATGAACTACTAAATACAAGGACACCTTAAAATAAAAAAAAACTTAGGACATTTACCCATTCAATATAAACATCAGTTACACATAATGAACGACAATTGTTATTCTTACTAGTCGAAATATGTTGCTTGTTTTGAATCACATCAATAAACTAATGAATGAACGATGAATGGTTTCGTACATCTCCTTTTCTGGCAATTAACGCGAGTATTAATACCATCTTAGACTCTCAAACCACCACATATACAGAATTGTTAAGTAAACTCATAAGCACTTACCTAATCATTGTGTGTACTGACATCACTCTACCTGGCTGGTTTAATTGGAAAGTTACCCTCTTTGCATGTGTCCTAAATCACATTTCCCTCCCTACCTTTAATATCCTACACATTTGCACTACACGTATAATCTGTCACGTGTGTATAATACTTCCCCAAAACATGAACTATTCTGTAGACTGGACATCATACCATACTGCTCCCAAAATTATTAATGAAATATCCCTGTATTTTTGTGAGCAGTGTACAGTATAAGAAAAAGTTTGTGAACTGACACCAGAAGTACATATTTGTTACAACTTCTTAATTGTCTGGGAGGCTTTCAACTAGTCTTCAAAAATTAGACTTCATTTCACAAGATCATACACCAAGGCCAGATTCAGAGTGCAGAGTGTTCCAATTACATTTATCTGATTAGTGGTTACTGGTTACTTGGTCTCAGGTTCTGATGCTGTGTACAGCAGCAATGGTCGATATGGTTAAACATACACAAGACACCAATTTCAGGGAACAATTTCATGAAATTGTAGAGAAGGATTTTCAGATTCGGATTCAGAAAACTTTATTGATCTCCTAGGGGCAATTGAAAATTCCTGATGTGAATTCCAATGAGCTGCTTGGTTTGAAATGGCTATTTAGCCAGATAGAAGATCTTGCCTTCTCAGTCACATCACTAAGAACATAATGAGCTAAGCATTGAGTAGCATTGAAACCTATCTTCCATATGTTTGATAAATGGGCCATCAGCAAATACATGCCCCAAGACCTCTTCCCACCATACCTTAACATTGAATCCTCCTCAGAACACCTTCAAATGTCTTCTGGAGATCAACAGCCTCAGACTACGACTACAGAGAGTCTGGGTTGCTTTGGAAGACAGGATCTACAGGCCCATCTGCAAAATCTCTGGGCAAATGTATGCCTCCAATGCCCTACCGTATCTAATCTTTTATGCATACTATAGGTGGCTTAACAAGGCACTAGATCATCCTTAACAGTATATGTACATATTTTATTGTTAAAACAAACACGCCATACTTTAAAATCTACCTTGAATCACAATCACTGCTCATCAAGTAATCAACAATTCTTACAAAACCATTGATATTATTTCCCAAAACAGGAATGAAACTACCTGTCAGACGTCATTCAACGCGGTCCACACTTGCCTACACTTGCCTGTATGAGCGTGACAGTCAGAAGGCTAAGCAAATAACCTGGAAAAAAATCGGGTTACATGGCAAGCCTTTTTCAGTGGTGAAACAATAGTTGTGCCTGCAAGTATTTAATTTTTTTTTTATCTTGGAAAAAGTCAGAAATACATGTTTTTGTCTAAGATAATTTTATTGTTCCTTTTTTTCCAGATCACATAGCCAGTAGCACTCATCATAACTAAATAGAAAAATTTACAGCCAGACAATGTGATCAGTATTGGTGATCAGCACTCATGGGTGATCGTATTGGAATTGGCAGCATAAAACATGATCGGAGCATCCCAAATTACGGGTTATTTTAAGAAGTCTGTAATATATACTGTTTATTAGAATACCAAATATGTATAAATGTATAATAGTATGCAACGTTGCAAACCCATCATTTTCAGATAATGTTGTTAAAGTACTCAAGACCAGTCTCAAGACAACAAATGAGTGGTCACGGCCTCAACCACGTTAACTCGTTCTTGTCTCTGTCTCTGGTGAACTCGTAAATTGATGTCAAGACCAGCTGAGTCCTACACGCCCGTATGAGGTAACAGTCATTGTAAACTGAAAAATTCCACTTATTTATTATAAATAATCCATTCAAACATTAAATAAATTAGTCCTTTCTATACATGCCTAAATACAGTCCTAACTCTGCTTAGTTCACTTAGTATCCAGTCAATTAATTGGAATAGTCTGACATTATGTTTGAAAAAAGGTAAACAGAGCGATCACCATTGTTTGCTTTCAAAAGATACATTGCTTTAGTGCGACTAAAACTATACATATTATTTAAACTATTATATATTATGTTATATTTTACAAAATATATGAAGAAATACAATATTATTTAGTCATAAAATTTCCACTATCCCACGTAAAATGAAAATGAATGTTAATGACTGTAGTTCTTACCATATTCTTTTTATTCTTGTATGATGAAAATATCAGAACCTGATCTCGGTCTCATTTCAGCTTGGAGTAAAAGTCTTGATATTCCTGCAGACTCAGCTCTAGCAGTCTCGACTACAACACCAATTCTAAATTAATTTTGTCATTATTCTCCTAAAAAAACTATAACAGCCCTTGACTCAAACCTAAAAAACAACTATGCACTGTTTTATTTGCCATATTATGTGTTGTAATGTGTGTAAACAAATTACATGTAAAATGTGTAAACAGATATTTCTATTATCATATAAACATCATATGCAACCTTGGCTGTTGGAAAAGGATATAATAGCAGGTCTGAGGTACACTGGTCCATCCAATGTAAAAACCCTGTACTAAGTCTAATGAGTGTAAAGCAATGTGGCGATTCCTAACGGGAATATCCAATAGAGGATTGGCAGCCTTGGTGGGTCAGTAGTTACAGTCAGCTGCTGGAAAAGGCAGTGTCAGAGATCTTGG
This sequence comes from Parotocinclus haroldoi, assembly GCA_034779995.1. Classification (NCBI taxonomy): domain Eukaryota; kingdom Metazoa; phylum Chordata; class Actinopteri; order Siluriformes; family Loricariidae; genus Parotocinclus; species Parotocinclus haroldoi. The sequence goes on along the minus strand of JAUZST010007816.1, from coordinate 35,079 downwards.
GGTAAATCATGGGTGGGACTTGTGCAATGTGAAGTTCGTGTGGTGAGTTTACAGAAAGCTCCCGGCCACTGCGAGTGTATGGCCAACAACACTTTCAAACGAGATTTCATGCAACCAGAAAAATCATATGGAAACTGTTCAGCTAGAATTATTTTTTATTATCATTTAATTGTTAAGGATCCGGTATCATAAATCCTCTGGGATAAATTCTGAATCAAATCAAAATATTATTCAATAGCTTAACTGACATACAATACTCCACCTCACTACCAGAACACACACATTTCATGCGCTTTTTGTTGATACGAATAGTCAACATACACGTGGTTTTAGGGGGAGTGTAATTACAGAGATGTCTCCAGACTGTGCATGGGGCTACCAGGAGGCTGAGGAATTCCAGTATTAGTTAAGTCCTTGTGACGAGGCAGGGATCTGCTGATTGCAGCATTGTTGTTTTGGTTCAGTGAGGATATGACAGGAGAAGAGGCTGGTGGTACAGCATTGCGTTTTGCGGGTGCGTCCTCCTCAGACTCAGTTTCGTCAATCAGAGGGATGGCCTGCTCAGAGTCTTCGATGCGAAACTCTGGGTGGGTCATGAAGTTATGGATGGAGCTTCGTGATTCTGGAGGCTCCAGGCCTTCATACGGAGACAGGGCTTCCCGAAAGGCATTCACAACACGTATCTGTCAGAGCAATTTGAGAGATAAATATATCAAACTGGAGTAACAAACAAAAGACGAACAAAATAGAATTGCACAAAATCTAAAGTAACAGATGACACTTCATATTCAAAAAATTGTGCAGTTCAGTAGAGGCATGTGTCACAACACTGTTTGGGCAAGGACTGAACACCTATACAGTACTACGAAAAAGTCGTATGCATTCTATATTCTGTTTATTCTCAATTTAGATTTAGTAGTCACTGAACTTTAAAGTTCTACATTACAATACTTTGCTATTCCTCTTTCCTCTGTTTTCTCATGGTCAGGAAACCTACTACAGACTATTTGGATGGTGGATCATTTTTACCACTCCAGTGACCCTGATGTCTTGGTGGCGTGTTAGTGTGTGTTGAGCTGGATCAGACATAGCCACGATGCCAGTGTTTCAAAGCACTGCTCACTGTCCACTTTATTAGAGACATTCACATTATTGCAACATCTTGCAGATATGTCAGAGAGAGTAATTCATCTGTTCTATGCAGTGTCTTTAGTCATCCCTCATCAGTGCTCACTGAATGCTGGTGGCCAGAAATATTTAGACTATTTTCAATCCAGCAGTGACACGTATCATCATCCACTCGTATCAGTGCAACACACACGAACACACCACTACTACGTCAGCGTCACTGCAGTGTTGAGAATAATCCACCACCCAAATAATACCTGATGTATGGTGATCCTAATTACAGAGGGGACTAGCAAAATTTAGGCCACAATCTTGAACGTCGCCATATTGGATCAAGGGCAAGGTTTCCCAGTGGGAAGCTTTTAATGTAGCACATAAAAGAAGGCCAGAATTGTCTCAGAAATCAGATTTGCAATACCTCTTGTAGTTCAGAAGTTATCAACACAGAAAGATTAAAACTTTTGTTGTTTTTCACAGGTAAGAAAATGGAATTGACAAAAGAAGAGTGAACTTAAGTGATTCAAATGTCCAGGGAACCCAGCTGCTGTATCATAGCCGCAGACTTCAACAGCCGACACCCAGAAAGACCAACAATTTAACACAACAAAGTCAAATTCTCCAGCATTTCTCCAGAAATTCTCAGGCGGGTTCATAACAACTGGATTAGCTCAGTGTTCAGCACCCAGGACAGCACACTGAACACATCAAATAGTTTTGCATCACAGGTAACATTCACAGTTATTGTTGCAAATGTATGTGTTGATAACTACAAAAGATATTTCAAGAGGCAGGAAATCACCACAGGATATATTGCAAATCTGATTGCAGCAATCGATTTTTGAGACAATTCTGGTTTTCTTTGTTATGAAACATTCCTATTGGAAAACCTTGTAAGATCTTTGATGTAATCTAAAAGATATGACAATCAGATATGAAATTGACCCTTTTTTTTTAAATAAAAAGGGTGCCCTGGGCAATGACCACTAAACCTTCAAGGATAAGCAGATAATGAACAGAAAAATACATAATGCCTAAGGTTTTTTAACTACTAGTACTGTATGTCTGTGGTACAGTGCATAAATAACCTACTATGAATCTATAATAATGTCTTGATAATCAAAATCAATGCCTATATTACACCATGTTGTTCGTATAATGTCACATAACGTACAATTTCATAAAATGCATAGTGGACATTGATGCATATCTGTAATTCTTACGACACATTTGTTAAAAATGGACGAAAGCCACATTGTTCACACCAATAGTTTGTATGACAATTTTTTCACTTAACGTTCATGACCCTGACACACATTTGAACATCTGCTGCAACCAGATTAGGAAAAGAGTAAGTAGTGCATCATCTAGCAGTTAAGAATATTTCTTTCTTTTAACTTTTGGACATCATTCTTAGCACTTGCCTGCGTCTGGATTCTGTTGAGACCCCTGCACCAGAGGACCTGTCCTCGCCTCAGTTCCATTTCAGCATGGTCAATCTCATCCAGGTCCTCCAATTCCTTTAGCTCCTCCTCTGGAATTTCCTCTTTCTGAGTTCCATGGCCAGCAGTTTTCAAAAACTTCAACCGACTTGTGGGAATAGTAGTGACTAACTGTGAATTAATGACAGAAAGTCTGAATGGGATCACAAGCCAGCAACTTTCCCCATTTTGTCTTTAGTAAGACAAATTCAGTAAGTAAGAAATTAAAGACAAGCACTGCTTCCCATTATTGGAACAAATAATCCTTAATTCTTTATTTGTAAGGAGTCTATCGCAAGACAGAATTTTATATTGTAGGATGTATAAATGATCTAGGTTTGGCTTTAATTTGAATTTGCTCAATTCCTCTTTCCAAAGGGAGGAGTTTAAAATAATAGCAAAGGAAGTAAATGTGAAAGGACAGTTAAAGAAATAAAGAGAAGAATTAAGAAAAGAAAAAAGAAAAGAAAGACTTTAGCCTCTCACCTGACCCCAGAGAAGGCATCCAAATCCAAGAAAAACACACCACAGCCACTGGTCAACACCAAGGCGTACACAGCTGAAGGGCTTCCCTCCAAACTGCACAATCACAAACTGCAATGAAAATCATAAGTTATGAAGTGATAAGGCAATTTAAAACAAGCTGAAGTTACAATAATGGGAATATTTTCTTTGCTGTCTATATGGAAAAGCAGTCCATTTTCTTACACATATGATGTCAAACTCGTTTGAATCAGTAACTCAAACACTGCCATCTTAAATTACCTGGACTACAAATGTTCCCAATACAATGGAACAGAAGATCAGGTTGTTGAAAATGCCATCAAACACATTCCTTTCACCATGGATCTTGCGAGCGTTGATCTCATTAAAGAGCTGCATCATGACAAAGGTGTTGAAAATAATTGTGTAGTGTTCTGATGGAGGGGCATGTAATGGAGCATTCCTACCACTGTCAATGTCAAATATTTGCTCACCTGTTAAGAAAAAAATAAGAAATCTTAATGTGCTGTCATTAGAAAGGCTAATCATAAAGGCTGTCATTAGAAATGCTTGAAAATGAATAAATATTGTTTTAGCAAATGGTACAATCGTAATATATACCTATTTCAAATATCTTTTTTTAGAATACAACCAGAAAATACAGGACATCTGTATGTGGTAAACATCCAGTAAAATAAATCTGAAAAAGCAGCTCCTACTGGCTACAGTGCAAGTTGACCCTTCTACAGTCCAAAGAGGCTTGATCAGGAATCATATTTTAAGGCAGCAGTCCAGAAGCCACTTTTTTGGATGGCGAACAGAATACGGAAAAGAGTATAGAGTGGCTAATCCAAGTTTGAAAGTTTTGGAACCAATTGTAGGCAATATGTTATATACGATCATTATACCATTGCTAAAGCAACAAATCTAACGGTGGAATGCACAGTACTGTATTAGATAGAGGTGCCCAATAACAAAGTTCTCTATCCTTTTATTTCTATTTTGCTTGTAGCCTTTACTCGAGTAGCACGAGTTCAAGCCAGAATGTACTTCTCACCAGCAAACAGCAGAGTGAAGATGATGGTGAGCTGGTAAACTGCATGGCCCAGAATGTTTTTCATCATTGTTCTAGAGATGAGAGGCTTGTTGCGACCATAAGGTTTCCTCAATAGCAAGGCCTCTGTGGGAGGCTCAGTGGCTAAAGCCAGCGATGCAAACGTGTCCATTATTAAGTTCACCCACAACATTTGTACTGCTTTCAATGGAGAGTCCTGTGTATAGGAGCATACAGTGGTTAAAAAACAACTTGACACACTTAAAACGCAATACTAAGACACAACTGAATCACAAAACCAAAATATTTTCAGGCACCAAAATGTGTAAGCCCAACACTAACACTTAATACAGATATTACATTCAGTCAAATTACATGCAAGATAGGGTTAATGGTCATTGTTCAAGGGCCCAACAGTGATAGCTTTGGCAAATCTATACCAGGTCTTGAACCCTCAACATTCTGGTCATTAATAAAGTATCTTAGTCACTGCTCCACCACTGCCTTTTCAAAATACATTTATTCTTCACATAAAATTATCAGATAGACAGTAAAAATAATGGATGATTTAAAATCGAGTGTTTGTTTCCTTAGGTCAGTTGATCAGGACATGTTTAAAGCACTAACTTGTGTGATACAGGCACCGGTGAATGCCACAATCACAGCCACTACGTTGACTGTCAGCTGGAATTGCAGGAACTTGGAGATGCTGTCATAGACATTTCTTCCCCACATCACAGCTTTTACAATGCTGGTGAAGTTGTCATCTGTCAAGATAATGTCTGAAGCCTCTTTGGCCACATCTGTTCCAGCAATCCCCTAAAGAGACATAACAGATCAACACGGCAAGTAACTGTCAGTGTTCATTAACGTTTGGGTTTATTCTTATTTTGTCTGTTTTTTTTGTTTGGCTGTATTACATGGCAATAAATAGTGTCATTCAACAAACTGATTATTTTTAACAACATACCATTGCAAAGCCAACATCTGCTTTCTTCAAGGCAGGGCCATCATTTGTTCCATCACCTGTCACAGCAACTACTTGCCTTTGCTCGGCAACAGTGCTATCAATTATACCTGAGGGGAAGATAGGAACCCTGTGTTTACAACAGTGAGTGACAGGAAATTCAAGACTTGTCTTGAGAGCTTCGGTTGTTGCATGTGGATGGCTACTGTCCGGTTGAAATCTCTACAGTATATTGTATTACTTCTAAGGCTCACCGCTTTGCTTTTACTGTTATTATTAACACATTAATATACGTGTACTATTGCGATCCATTTAAAAGTGTTAATAAAACCCATTTGTCAATTTATGGTATTTATTTTGTATTTCCCCCCTTTATCCATGGATCACCGAGTGACAAGAGAGTCGAGTCGCATCATGCAGCCCATAGTGCAGTCACCATTTTAAATCCTCCATGTGTAGATTCCGGATTGTCTGTGATTAACTTGGATTTACATGATAAAAGACTTATGATGAACAGTAGTGGTCAAATACCCCCTTTTCCAGTGTGTGGTAACATCTTTCTATAAAATCACAGATGTGCACCCAGAACAAAACGTGGCTGAGCTAGTTGAAAAACACGTACATAATTGCTCCTGTTATTTATTCATACAAGGTAGGGGTTGTATAGCTTAAACTAGTCGGAAGGACAAAGATAAAGAAATACCAGTAGTAAGGATGCGGGAAGACCGTAAAGAAAAAAAAAACTATTCTGGAAAACAAATGTTAGTAGTCTGGAAATGTTTCAGAAACAATTCTACAGTATTCCAACAGTAATCTGCACAGCAGTGCAAAATTTATTTTAAAAAAGTGTGCAGTTCAGCAAGTGGGCATTAAGTGAAAAGGTCCCATAGACACATCAGTGCTCAAGGACCTGAATCTTGTCCGGCTCAAATAAAACACAGCTGCATTACTTTGCACATTTATTAATTGTCATCTTTGAAAGTAATATATGTTACAGCCCAAGTATATGTACGCACACGCACACACGCGCGCACACACACACACACGCACACACGCACACGCAGGTTATATATATATAGCCTGTAAAACAGAGAAATAACCCTCAATGCCTTACATTAAATCATGTCCAGATAGCATTTAAGACTATGTTAAAAGGAAAATGTGTAGGATTTGTCATTTAATAGAATAATACAAAACAAATAAAAATCTGTTAAAAATATCTCTATTACAGTTTTGCTCATCAGCCTGTCTACTTGTCCACTGCTTGTATTGCTTGTAAAATGGCTCTGCTTGTCTTATCTCTCATGTGAGCCGTGGGTGAGAGTTATATTTCTGGATTCATTACCTGTATGTAACATAAATAAAACGTGACAACAGTAGTTTCCATCTTACCTTTTACTAATGTATGCTTGTCAGTTGGAGAGGATCTTGCCAGTACACGCAGTTTGGGCCAAATCTTGTCAATACGCTCTTGTTCGATCTGAAAATAGTATTTATGTCATAAAGGGACAGCTGAGATGAAAGGATGAGCTTGACATGAAAGTTCTCAATTTTTTGTTCTCTAAAACTTGGTGTTTGAGCATGACGCACTCATTGACCGGATTGCTGCAAAACTTGGCATGCAGTTATATCGAAGATATGTAAATGATTACAGGTGTTGTCTGATTAGACCCTGGGTCTTCCCACAAGAAGGTGTAAAAGTGCTTCCCCACTGTTCTATAAAAAGGCTCGCAGATGTACCTCTTGGTGTAAGATTGTCGACTGCTCGATATGCCTCTATGACACATTTGCTCACAGCCTACAGAGCCTCCATACCCAGTTTGTTGTAGGTGGCATCTGAGCTGGTCCCATAAATACTTAATTGGCAATAAATCTAGTGACTGGGAAGACCAAGGTAATGTTGCAATCTGACAGCAACATTGCTTGGAAACACTTGCTGTTTGTGGGTGAGCATTATATATAACATGGTTTTTATATAAACACATATGCAATGGTTGTCCTGCATATATTACTGAAATGTGACTACTAGGGGTGGCCGACTGTCAAATGTGATTGTTCCCTAAATCAGTGTAATGCCACAGCAAAGGCAGGATGGAAGAGCACAGCACAAGGTCTCCACATTATAACCCGATCGTTATCAGATCCCAAGCAAACCTCAATTTTGCGCTCCAGTTATAGCAGTCCAGAGTCCTCGTACACAGCACAACTGCAAACAAAGATGATAGTGGCTAGCTATCAACGGCAGAAAATGTAATGGCCTTGCCAACAAATTTCCTTCTACTAAGCATCAGAAAATGGTCCGGGCAGAGACAGGGGTGTGAAGTGAAGGTGCCAACTGCTTCTGCATGGTGGACAATAAAACCATGCTTGAGCTTGTTGATGGATCAAACCATCCTCTCTACTGGTGGTCTGTCTGTTCCGTCCAGAGCCTGTTAGCTGTTAATAGATGCCCTCACTGAATCACTGCTCCAAAGGTCTCCTAACAGCTAGGTCATAAGAGCCTAGATGGCAGGTAGTGAACATGCTTCTCTCAGTCCAATGGTGCACCCCCTTTCCCTTTTTTCAAGTCTGTCAACTTGGAAAAAGGCCTTAAATGGCATCGAGGCATGTCTAGAGGTCAACAATCTCTCATCAAAAAGGTACAGTACTAAAAAGTAACCCCTGAGATCCTTTTTATAGACAGCAGTGGAAGCACTTTCACACTCTACTGTGGCAAGATGCAGTGTCAGGGCACATAAGTAATAATTTAGAAATCTGCCTGCAGCATAACTGCATGCAGAGTTTTGCAGCAATCTGACATTTCTATCTGCGTGCTTTTTTAATCAATCAGTGTAGATGTTATTAAAGGCATAAATTATATTCTGACTGAAACATGCTGAGAACAAATATTAGATTAGCTTTATTCAGTACACACCAGACAAGTTATATATAATGAATTTTAATCCTGGGATTATCATACCTCTCCAAGTTCATTGCGTATACGCCTGTTGAACTCTTTACCCTCAAGGCACAAGAAATCATCTCCATGATGGAGGATGCCACACTTGGAGGCAATAGCACGGGCAGTGTTAATGTTGTCCCCAGTAACCATGCGTACTGTGATGCCTGCTCGCTGACACTTTCTAATGGCATCAGGAACCTGACATGACAAAAAACACCCACGTGAGATACCAGCACTATATACTGACATTCAATAATGAGCACTCGTGGGCAAGCTGGCTGTTAACCTATTTGTGGACCATTTCTATCCACCAGTTTCCAGTTCTATGGCAGATATCTGCAATGACTCAGTCACATATTGTATAAGCCACCAAAACTGTAAAATTAGAGTGTTTACCTCTGGTCGTACAGGGTCTTCAATGCCCACAACACAGATGCAAGTGAGGCCCGTGAGAATGTCGACCTCGTTGTCCCAGTCTGGTTCTCCATCTGAAGCAGGAAAGTCTCTGTAGGCCAAGCAGATTGTTCTCAAGCCTTCAGAAGCCATGGGCTCAATCACATTCTTCAGCATGTCATCGCGATCCCTGGGCTTGAAGACCTTTGGATCACCGTTGGCTGACAAAACTTTACAACATCTGCCAGCACAGGAATCAAATGCTGTTCATAAATAGATGGTTTTACAATTGCACTGCTAGTGATGCAGAATTCTAACTTGCACAAGCTCAGCATCAGTGTGACGGTGACGTCTCAGAAAGAGCTCAAAACCTTATTTCTAAGATATTATTTGTACTTCATGTTCCCTCACTGTTACAAATGTGAGTTCATACAGAATAATTTCCAATTTCAAGTCTCTTTTAGTTTTTTTGTTGGCATTTCATATCTGATCCAAATCTTACAGTAACGTAATCATTCATATGCAGAATAATCTTTAAAAAAAGAAAAATAAAAACAATAAAAAACTTTATTAAATACATTTTGATTGCGCAAACTTACTTCTTCAGGAGAATTTCAGAGGCTCCTTTGCTGAACATCCGGTAGCTTCCATCAAAATTTTTTAGCACTGTGCTCATGGATTTTCTTACAGAGTTGAAAGTGTACACTTTAAAAAGGTTCTCTTCAGGATATGCATTGCGAAGGGTTTGGAAGTCTTTGTGGAGGTCAAGGGCAAAACCCAGCAAGGCACATTCAGTTTTGTTTCCCACTTGACGGGGAAGTCCACCTTCCTTTTCAGGAGGCTAGAATAAGAAGCAAACAGGAATTGCTTAAATTGTAGTCAAAATTAAATCGTCTTTTAAATGAAGGATAGTCATTACACAAATTAACTTAAAATACAATATTATAAAGGGTCAACTTAAGGACTGTAATAGTTATTAGTCATATCTGTCAAACTAAGGGGGGAAAGTTGCTTTGGAATACTGTGGATGATTCAGACAGACCTCAGCTCTCTTTGGCAAAGCAAATTGTTCCTTTATTGTTCCTTTATCCTAATTCAGCAAACCCGAAGGATTAGAAGGCATATTAGACTGTAGCGACACCCATGTGCTTAATAGAAGTACTGTCTTTTTATGTAACTGCCTGACTGTAATGATTTGATACAACATCAGTAAACTGAGTCATTATGACCATTTCAAGGTCAAATTTGTCATATCGGCCATAGTATGTAAAGCAAAAACAATAGGGAAAGAGAAAATACTAAATCATATTGTGGAATGCCCTAAGAAATGTAATTTTGCTATTATGTAATTAAAGACATCGTATGAAATGAAATGATGAAATGATGAAAGCTTGACTTTGGGTGTCATTGCAGCATGTTAACTTGAAAAATTTTGAACCATCTTAGGATACTTTTTTGTTACAAAATGGTCAAAAAATCTGTTTAAATATAATATAATATATATATATATGTCACATCAGAATGCGTAAAAACTACACTCTAATTTACCTATGACTTATTGGTGAACAACTGCGGTTAAAATAATAAAAACATAAATTCAGGTAAAATTAAGTAAATAAAGCAAAAAATAAGGTAATACATTTTTGGCAATGCCAACATCACTACTGTCACAAATCGGTTTCAGTGAAACCACCACTTCAACTCGGTGTTCAGGATTACCAGTTTGGCAGCGATGGAGAAAATAGCTATTCTAGAGTGTTATGGATGAGTAACTTTAGGTTATTGTATGAATTAGAAGAGTTATATTACACAAAGATTATCCAGTCAGAAATTGTAAACCTTTTGTATCTTATCCAAAAATAATAACAGGCCTAGTATGTGCCATGCACACTGTACTATTTATAGCTCCTCACCATGATCTTAGTGGTGTAAGCACAGTTAATGCTGATACCCATGATAAGCAGATCCATGATCTTGGCTGGAATGAGATCAGGTTCAGGGATTCTCCTGTAGTACCTGTCTCCAACATGCACCTGCACCACAGTCATTCTGTTCATGGTTAATGTGCCTGTCTTATCGGAGCAGATGGCAGTGGCATTGCCCATGGTCTCACAAGCATCCAGGTGTCTCACCAAGTTGTTATCGTTCATCATTTTCTAAAACACAATCAAAATCAAAAAGGGATGCATTATAGCACTCCATAACCAAAAAAGAGATGGCTAAAAGTCAGTGATCTGAACATTCACACAATGTATGTATGTATGTATGTATGTATGTATGTATGTATGTATGTGTGTATATATATATATATATATATATATATACACACACACATATACATATACACACACACATACACATATATATACACACATACATACATACATA
>JAUZST010007816.1:0-24237 GCA_034779995.1 Parotocinclus haroldoi | reverse complement strand
TGTGTTTGGGTGTGTGTGTGTGTGTGTGTGTGTTTGGGTGTGTGTTTGTGTGTGTGTGTGTGTGTGTGTGTGTGTGTGTGTGTGTGTGTGTGTGTGTGTGTGTGTGTTACTTAATTTGGTTACTTTAATTTAACTTTTCTTCTATGGGTGGGAGATCCTTTGCTGTGGAAACTCCCAAAAACTTTTCTATTGTTCCCCTCTATTAGTTTGATGTGTCTGCTTGTATTGAACTGTGCGTCTCATATTGTGTCAATTGTATTCGACTTATGTTATACTTGTAAAGGGTCTTTGGGTTTTGTGAAAGGTGTTATACAAATAAAAATGATGATGATGCTTATTATTATTTAAATTCAATAGTGCATATACATCAAAGTTGGTAAATCAGTTGTCCTACACAGATACGTAAATTAATACAGTATACAAATAAGAAAATGACCTGTAAACAAATCTTAACTCTGTGGCTGCCACACTGCATCTGATTAAAGTTTCTGCCACATGTTTCTCAACCGTATTTAAAACATTCCCTTTACCATAAGAATTTGAGATTAAGGATCTTGATTATGCATGAAATATGCTGGTGCAGATTCCAATACTTCTTTTAGAAATGCCACACAAGAAACAACAGGTTCATTCATAACTAACTAATTATACTGCAGATGTCTGTCAACAGAATGGGTTTTGGAACTAAACTCTTCATAAATTTAATCCAGTCAAATGGCAATACTGTGCAAAGGTCTTAAATATTGTACATTTTTCAGTTTCTATTCTGTTTATTCTTTGTTTGAATTTTAGTGGCCACTGCACTTTGTAGTTCCACTATTACATACTGCAGTCCATTTGTTTGTCATTCTCAGCACTGCAGTGACACTGACATGGTGGTCGAGTTGTGCTGGTATGAGAAGACACTTTCACACAGTTTTAAACTAGCTCAGTGTCACTGCTGGACTGAAAATAGTCATCCAGCCAAATATTTCCTGTAGGCAACATCCTGTGAGATGAGAACAGTGGTGTAAGACTTCAGCAGCACTGCTCTGACTGATTCACTGGTTTAAGCAAAACACACACTAACACACCACCACTACCACATCAGTGCCATGGCAGCGCTGAAAATCAATCACCACCCAAATAGTACCTGATCTGTTGAGTTCCTGTCTGGGTCCTGACTTTTAGAGAATAGGGAACAAAGGACTAACAAAGCACAACTACAAATTTCAGTGATCAGTATATAGTTTCTTAAGCATGACATTTATGGACGATGTTATGGTTTACAGCAAATTGGTAGAGCTGCTGGATTTAATGGTGTCAATTGTGGGTTTCTCACGTAAAGAAAACCCTGCACACTCAACCCATTGCAGAATGGCAGTTACAGATATAACCATTTTCTAAAAAACACTTGTTAAAGGCACATTTAATCACACAAATGCAAACTCATACTTTGACGGAGTAGGCTAATGAGATGGTGACAGCAAGGGGAAGTCCCTCAGGCACAGCGACAACCAACACAGTGACTCCTATGATGAAGAACTTGACCAAAAACTGGATGTAGACCGGAGTGCAGTCTTTGATCCAAGGAAGCCCCTGGATCCAGAATGTGTCCACCACAAATAGTATCACCAAGATAAGTACTGTGATGGTTGACATGAAGAGACCTGGAGGTAGAATTAAACATATGGTCAATAGACATTTACAAGCAGCTATTTATAAGTGTAAGTACAGGCTTAAGCCCAGTTAGACATGCATCTGTTTGCCATATCAATAGGTAAACAATTTACTGTCATTAAACAGTATAGTACTAGTGGAGGTGACCATGTTCTTTCAAAGGTGATTTCAGTTCATCTGTACCAAAACCTGTCCCATGGGCCAAAATGTTATGTAACACACATGATTTTTCTTTCTAACCTGCTTTGCCAATTTGTACAGCAAGTTTGGTGAGTTTTCCTTGAAGTACAGATTTTTCTTTTTTCGGAAGGCTGTGTTTCTTCTTCTCCTCAAGCACACTGCCATCCTCACTGCTGAGAAGCTGACCTTCACCAACAACTCCATCCTTACCTACACAACCAACAACAACTTCAATAAACACAGCATGGGCATAGCAAGAGCATCAAACTAACAGTTAGTTACAGGAAAATGTAAAACAAAGAGGTTGTTGTTGTCTGCCTTTTTGTTCTTTTTAATGTGCATTTTTAGTTTTAGATCTTCTAAGAGTTTCAGAATTTTTTCTGGTGGGTTAATATTTAATATTTCTTTCATGTTCGTTGCTGTACAGTATTTGGTTCTTGTATTGTTGCATATGAGACAATCAGTATATGTTTTACAGTCAGTGTTAAGTGTTTGACATTTGTTCATTTCCCTTTAATTACATACATGTGTGTGAGAAAAATAAATATAGTTTCAGTTTCTCGTAATTGGCGTGGAATTAATTTAACTTTGCTTTGCCATTGTTATACACCCTGTGTCTCCTTGAGAAAGCACCTGCCTTGCCAGACCAAGCTCCTAGGACCAAATCCCTCTGTGTGACCACAGAACATTGAATCCACATGAGCCCACTCTTTCATATTTGTGGACTGCAGTGACTCAGCAAGTAAGGTACTGGACTATGGACCAAGGTTCTTATCCCACCTCTGTCAAGCAGCTACAGTTGACTTCACAGCATAACCCTTAACCCATAATTGCTTGGACTGGTAACAGCTGTAAGTTGCTTTGGATAAGGGCATCTTTTAAAATTGTAATGGGGGCAGGGTCTGAAGGGATTACTGCGTGAGGAAAATGTAGAAAACAAATGAAACAATGTGAATCCAACAGGTTCATGTTTTAACCTAAGCATCAGAAATATTAGATTTAATCTTCTCATGTACTGAACAGTTACACTGTAGATCAAGTCGTCTTACCTTTCAGCAATCAGATACAAGTAACTGTGTGGTGCAAGTGGATTGGAAACAATATTGAATACACTGTGACTTTCCGTGGTTTGGTATGCTCACAGTACATGCACTTAATCCTAGGTGAAAGATTACTTTAGCCCAGCCAAGGTTTGCCCTAAGCCAATTTATAGACAGCTATTTAAGTACATTTGAAAGAACACCCAAAGAAGTTCAATAAATTCGTGTTCAGTGCTAGCCAATATTCATTGCAGCCACAGTCAGAAAAATGTTAAAATGCTGTTATTTAACTGGTAAATAAAAGCAGAACAACTAACAGCATTAACTTCATAGATTACACAAGATGGTACACATACTGGTAATAAAATAAAATGTGTTACTCACCGTTGTTTTGCTCTGTGACATCTTGCTTGTTGTCTGGTCAATACAGAAATGGCACGTTCACAAGAGATACAGGGTTATGTGCATATAAATTGACAGATGTTATTCATTACGCTGTATGTTGTGCTGCGTATGCATAACTGCTACAGAGAGTCAACTACAAATCTAGGCACCACTTACACTGAAGGAGGCTAGGGACCACAAACCATAACGCATAAGCGAGTTTTTAAAGAAGACTGAGGATGCAAAATACACTGGTCACAAAATTAGGGGATATTTCATTATGAGATATTTCATTCTGAAGTATCCAAAATATATAATATACTATTTTGTGAATAGTACATTATATTTTAATAGTCATCAATCAGGCATAAGCCTGTTGTGATTATCACTCAAACACTAAATATATGAAGGATACATTTTGTGTAATAAAAAGCTCAAATAATACATTTATTGAAGAAGGCAGAGGAGCAATGTTTTGTCGACTCTCACGTTTTTTGTGTTCCTTCTTCTCCTTCTTCTGCCTTTCTTTTTCTTTCTTCTCCTCCTTCTCCCTCTTCTTCCTCTCCTTCTCTTCTTTATCCTCCTCACTTTCCTCCTCTCCTGCACCGAGGAGGGTGAAGATGATTCCAGTTTGAGAGTTTACACCCACAGCTGTAACCAACATCCTTCCTGAGCCCTCCATCACATGAGTGCCTGGCATAACAGAAAAGCAATTACAACACCAACATTATGTTTCAAAAACACCCCTAACACAAAGGATATGTAAAAAAAAAAAATTGAAGATATCAACTACAAATAACCTGCAGGGATATCAACATTAATACACGTGTTTACTATCAAAACACAGGATCCTAAGCACCCAAAATTTACAGACAGTGAAATAATTTGCTTAGCTGTTGTAGCTTAACAAAATTATTCTGCTAGTTACTTCTGTCTGAGAAAAACGGTAAACCACTAAAGACCTGAGAGTAGCATAGGATCTTTGTCCAGTGTCTTTTTAACATGGTCAGACTCTCCTGTGAGGGAGCTCTCGTCGATTTTCAGATCGTTGCCTTGGATTAGCACTCCATCAGTAGGAAGGAGGTCACCTGAGTCAACCAACACAAACCAGATGGTCAGGCATCAGACATAACATACATCTACTTCACAACCACAAATTCACAACCACATCAGTCAAAATGGGAGGCAGTGGAATAAAAAAATGCTTAGACAAAGAAACCACTAAATCAAGGTCACAGAGAGCTACAGTGTTTACGGTCACTTAGCTACAAAAAGTACAGTGTGTTCAAGGTATTACACACAGGTTTAGATTGACCATCTGGATTAACAATACAATTCCCAGTGTGGCTCCATATGTGAAGATGAGAGAGAGAGAGAGACCAGTCACGCAAATTAAAATGGATAACAGACTTACCGACCTACATGTGCAGCAAAAGAAAGTGATTCCACTACTGTTTTCTGGTTCACTTTTTTAAAATGTTTTGCTTGTAAAACTTGCCATGCCATTATATAGGTGCTGTAATCTCTTCCACCCATACAAACATTTCTATGTTACCACAAGTCATATCATGATTAAAACACTTACACCCATTTTTCTATTAATGGGGACATAAAACTCCTTCTGTGCTTGTGCACACACATTTGGTATCTTGAGTGCTCACCATAACAAATACTGTGAAATTAATCTGCCCAGCCACAGCTTCAACTGGATTGTTCAGAAAAGGACCATTTGACCATTTCATTTTGACAGGCTGCGTAGGGTGACATTTTGTCCAAAGCATGCCACAAATATTTCCTTTACACCCCTGGGAACTGTGTTAATTTGTGGAGTCAAAGGGGTCACCTCTAGTAATCAGCTTACAAATCTTTTTTGATTGGAAGTTGAATATTGGATGTGACATTAAGGTGCACCACTCAGGTTTCTACTCATGTACATTTTGGAAAGATCACACATAACTCTCTTCAAGGCTCTTTAAGTAATGTGACCATGTTGGGATTCATTAAAACAGTATGATGTGGTTATGGTGGATGTTTATACATATTAATATTCTTTTGGAATAAAAAGTGGAACTTTACCATATTTCACTTGTGCAATGTCTCCAACCACTATCTCAGTTACAGGAATTTGAATGACCTGGCTGCTTCGCACCACGGTAAACTTTTGCTCCTGTTCGATGCGGCTCTGTAAGCCCCGAAACTGCTTTTCTTTGCTCCAGTCATTAAAGGCAGTGACAAGCACCACACAGACGACAGATAACAGAATGGCAGCACCCTCAATCCATCCAGCCTCTGCTTCATTCTCATCCTCCACTCCTCCTGCAGCTCTTCCACAATCTGCCACAGACAACACAGTCAGTCCAGCACTACAGTTCACACAAAATGGTGTTACTTAAAAAGATTCAATGTAAATGTATTTTCATTCACATGTTCTACCCAAAACATAAATCTTGAATGTGCCCTTATATCATACAGCCTTTAGTAACATTTTGTACATCTGGTTTTAAGCATCTTGTTAGGCAGACATTTTAATTCCAATATTTAACCTTTTACGTGTCTGACTCTAACATCAATCACTGATAAAGAGCACACTCCTGTTTTACGTCACGCATCTCCCTTGTACTACATATGACTATTGGCCAAAAAGTACGATATATACCGGTAACTGGTAAAACTAATGTACTCTTATTCAAATGATTAAGTGAGCTGATGTAATTTCTCAGCATATGAAACCTCCACATCAATAACATAAAATTAAACATGCAGGAACTGCTTGCTGTAAACATAAACAGACTTGAAACTACATGCAATATCAAACAAAGTAACATAGAAGATTATTGAACATTTTAAATCTTGGAATTATTATCACTTTCTGACCACTGTCTAAAAGGTAATAGTGTGAGACAGAGTTTAAAAAAAGGGGGTTGCATAGTAGTTAAATCACGTAGAAAAATTTAACAATTCATTGGATTAAGATCCAAACCTTCATTGCAGTGTAAAAATCATGAGGACTCACTTTCTCTCTCTGAGCTGGGAGGTTTATAGAAGGAAAGGCCTAATGAAATTACGGCTGCAACTTCTAATATAATAAGAGTCACATCTTGTAGCGCTTCCCACACTAACTGAAGGAATGTTTTTGGCTTTTTGGGGGGTATGAAGTTCCTTCCAAATACTTCTTTTCTTCTCGCAATGTCATCAGCATTCCCAGTCAGTCCTAGATAAGAAAATAAATTGATCAGTTTCACGTTACCATTTAAAATTTCGGCACACATTTTTCCAGTAGCCAACCGGCCCGATTTACACTATCCAATATATGGTGTTCACACGCTTGAACACCATAGACAACACAAGGCTGAGCAGTAACAAACAACAAATGACAGGCCAAGAATCCGACCTGTGTGGTGAGATCAGGTTGAATTTTTCATATACATTATTGAATTTGTTAGTCATACACTGACTGCAAGATTCTGCTACAGCATAAAGTGTTTCTTAGATATGAGCACATTAAACTGTCACTCCAGTTTTAGACAGACAGGGTTTTAGTGAAGAGGAAAAAAAAAAAAATCACAATTTTATAGGCCAACAATTAACCTCAAATAATGATTACATTTTATTCAACTTTGTTTGCTATGTTCAGATAAAGAAACCCCAAAAATCAAGGACACAGTAAATGACAGCGGTCCAGTGTAGCAACTTCTTGTTCACTTTGCTCAAGTACTTGATGTTCAGGGACACGGATGGATTGACCAACGATATTGTCAGGTCAGTTTTAAGTTGGCAGATACATTTTAGTCATGCACAGAGTTATAAAAAAGTAACTATGGAATAATTAGACCTTATTTTATAATGGTATTTTATAACAAATGATTATTTACTTTTATGCATTATTTCAGTTCTGAATATAGATAAATATTTTCCCACAAATTATTATTATGATGAATAATAATGACTGTTCAGTTTTATCCGTGAGTAACGACAGACTGTTTCTGCAGATAAACAGCACACAGTCTCTTGTGATCTCAACTAAAAACCTAAAACTAATTAGTTTTAGTTCAAGACGCTGATTTGTATATAGTATGTTTAAATGCAATAGTAATATTACATAATGTAATGTAATGTCTAACTGAACCAACATAAGACAGGTCACCAATCCTGTGTTTCTGTGATTCACACGATCACTTCACATCGGCTTTCAGAGTACAAGCAGGGACAAAAGCAGAACAGGAGGAGCATGTAGCAGCCTGGGAGATTAGTGAGAAACAGAGCAATAAGGATCCTGCTGTGTGGTTTACAGTGAGTGGGATTACATGTAGCAAATCGATCTGCTCCCACCTGTCACTACCGTGGACAAAATACTGGGACAAATTAGGGCACAACGTGACAGCTCACTAAATAAAACACCAACCTGACATAAAATTTAAAAAATAGTGTCAAGTGTGACTTAATTTTTTGTTTTGTTTTTTAATACCCATTATTTTAGCGAGCATGTTGTTTTTAAAGCAAAATAAATAAGCTCCCACTGTTATTGTACTGCTTTCGTTTCTGTGTTTTATTATTCAAATGTCTGTCTCATCTGTGCAAGGAGAGCACAGCTGCTGCAATCACACTTGCATGTTTAAACCTGGAATCACAGTTTTACTTGCCATTTACATTAACCACTAACATCTCTTCTAACCCGTTGATTCAGCCCTTGCAGTCACATTGTTGACTTAAATTTAAAATCAAGCATATGTGTAGAAGTCTGTGTAGCACTGGTTTTTAAGCTTGTCCATATGCTCAACCCAACAATATTCATTTTATTTCATGTGCACATCCAGTGGAATTCCATACAAATACTTTTGCACAAATGCAAACTATGGCCAGATTTGAGTAACAATATTCTGAAGAATTTTTCTTAACAATTCAAGAGAGAAATAGAAATCATTTTTTATCTTTTGAATGCTATTACTGAGCTGCATCAAGGCCCAGGGCTCCAAAAATACTGCAGACACTAATAGCAGACATGGGAAAAGCAATACTTCTACTGTGGAAGTCACCATTTGCTTCATGATTTAAAAGACGGTTGAACATGAGGCCCTTTATTATACAAATGGACAATGTACACATGGACAAATTACAGCCTTCGAGAAATGTAATGACCAAATTCATTTCAAATCAACAGGATTCTGTAGAATATTACATAAATGGTAAGCCTTCTGCAAGGTTTTACATCACCTAAAGAAGTGGAAGAAGAGGAAGAATAAAATGACAAAAAAGCCTTCTGTGGCCACAGCATTATTTCTCAGGTTCAAGGTTCAAATCGTCCAATTCAGACCCGTGAGGAGTCAGAGCCAAACTCATGGAGCAAGGCAGTAGACAAACTTAAACATCCTATTCATTGTAGGGGACATACACACACTTGACATGAGACGTTTTAGAGACACCAATTGACACATGGCTGGAAGGTGTGATGAAATCAAAATGGAAATGGAAAACCAATGTGAAATCCCACACAGACAAAGTCCAGGCCAGGAATAGAACCGGGGATCAGTGAGACGATAATACTAATCACTTGCACCAAAATGCGACGCTAAACCAAACTACTGGAATACAAACTGCTCACTACTTACCATCTGTGGGTGAAGACTTTAACCTGGAGCAAAGTCCCTGAACATCTCCGTAACTCTCCTGGATCCTCTGTAACCCTTCAGTCCCTCTGAGTTCCATGAGCGAACTGAGGTCTTTAAGTGCGCAGCCAAAATCTGCATCGGAGTTAGCCTCTGCCTTGTACTTGGACCCACGTAAAGAGTTTCGGGCCATGGCTTCTCTGAGGTACACCACACCGTGCCAGAGAAAAGTCAACCCCCAAAGGAAATTGAAAATCTTCAGTGGGTAAAATTAGAATTTTCCATAAACCATTAATTATTCAGGGATGCAGGAAGCAAGTTCCAAAAGTCGAATATATGAAAACAGCCACTTCCAACCGGCGCAGCTAGGTGTGATTTTCATCTCGGATTCGTCAGGGTTATTTTAAGTTCCAGGTGGTTTAGTTCCACTAGGAGCTACGTCTGAAAGAGAATCAAGGGACATAACAGTGGTCTGTTAATAAACGTCCAACATGGACTTGCCAAGATGACACTATATACCCTGTAATGTTAACATAAATAAATGTGACTGCCTGCAATCTTGGGTCTGACGACTGGCCACTGTTCTACTGTCAGAAATGTCAAAGCAAGACAGTCCATGTTCAATCAACGTGCAAGTCATATAAAATGGTTTGTCACTATCTTTAGGGGAGACATGAACGAGCATGCAAAGTGACAGCCAGCTTTTCCGCCAGCACTTCACAGGGAAGATCAGCCAAGACCATTTAGGACGTGAAAGACTAAATTTAATTCTGTTACATAAAACAGAAATCAGGTTCTAAAACAATCAGCTACAGTAAATGCACTCCAAATAGGCTGCTGTAATTCTATTACTAATAAATACTGTTTCAAAGGGATGTAAAACAATGACGGGATTGATTTTATTTTTTTAATTGTTGAACACTGCCCACTTCTTGGTCATCAGTAGGTAAAATTTCAGACTGGTACTTCATATAATTTTAAATTATAGCAAAAATCATTCAAAACCAGTCTGAGTCTAAGAGTAAGTAACCTTTCCATTATCCCACATATACGCTCAGCCCAATTATTCTGGTCGTGGTCATGAGAGGTACGGAGTCTATCGCAGAGTTTACCAAGTGCAGGCAGAAGTGAGCCCTGGATTATGATGCCAGTTTGAGCTGTTGGAGATGCCCGATCTCCCCTCCTTCAGATATCGCCAAAATGCCTGTGTGATGCTTGACCCTGCTGGAAGGCACTGTCAGGACTCAAATCAGGTTCCCATCAGTGGTGAGCTAGTAAACTCAGCTGCTGTTGCTGTCACTTAGAAATAATTATGGCAAATGACAATAAATGTTTTAATAATACTCAAAAGTAACTTCTTTAGTAAGTGTGTCTTACTTGGGGAGGGGGGCGTGATGCTTACTGTGCAATGAAAGCATTTCTGTGTCAAAAGAACACAATGTGCATTGATGATGACGATTCCCTCAAATCTACAAATGTGTGAAAACTACAATGGATGCAGGTCTAAAATCAACACAGAGGTCATCAGCATCATAAAATATTCCAATCATTGTGAGTCATTGTGATCTTAAGAGATTAGAACAACCTCCTTGATCATACCAATGTACAAAGACTAATGATTCCACTACTTTAAGGACCACATAGCCACTATTACTTAACCCATTTTCCTACCATATTCCCATTTTAGCTAGAATGTATTACATGCTCCATATTGACCAAACTGGCACGGTTCAAACTCATTTGAGCCAGCCTTGTGTTTGGCGTCCAACAAAAAATGCAACCTAAAAGATACACATTGTGATAGTTCTGTATGACTCAATAAAAAAAGAGACACTCACATATCAGCTTTATATCCATTGCAGCAGATACAGGTATAAAAGGTGGCACCTAAAGCAACAAGTTAGCAAAGAGTACCTCCAAGTCAGCACCACCAAAGAAGAGACTTTTGTGACAACAGCTCACGCGCAAACTATGCAAACTCAATAAAGTCTATACATTTTCTAACATAAAATAACTTGACCTTCAAAGTGCCGTCTTGAGTAGAGCAGTGTTCATCAAAGGAAGAGGCTCGCTAAATGATTACCCCAGGAAAGCCTCTTGCTTAATCTAATTAGGCAATCTGTGGCTAGAGTGAGTTGCAGAACCACAGCTGACATATAGACTGGCTGTGGTGTAAATAGTATTAATGGCAGGCCACGGAAAATATTGGTAAACAGGTTACATCTTAGTTAATTAAATTCTTCTTATGATAAAAATATCTAAAGTGTAATATTTAATTGACATTAGTGAATTTTAATAAAAAATACCATTGATTAGCACCACTGCAAATTTCCTATTCAATGTAAACTGTCCTCTAAGACTAAATACCAAGACTAAGGAATCTGAAACCCTCCTCTCTTGTAAGCTGTTAAGCTCACCCTACAGATTTTCGAAATCTTGAATAAAAAAAATTTTCAAAACCTGCTGTAAGATACAACCATTTTTAGCAGAAGCAGCCAGGTTTCATTTTAAATCTCCTCATACTACTTCTATCCTAAGATACCATGTATCCTAACAAGTTTCCCAAGGCCTTTGAAGGGAACACTGCATCACATCATCAAAGTGACAAGAGTCAGTATTATCCAGTGGGAGGCACGGTGTCTTCAAGTGTTTAGCAAGGTCTCAGGACAACTCCAGGGATTTTCTTTTTGTTAATAACCTTGAACTCTTCCTGTTTGAAGTTTGTGTGTCCTCCCTATGCACACCTGGGTTTAGTCAGTTTTCCTCTCGCATTTGAAAGACACATTAGATTAAGTGGTTGTTCTATATTGACCCAGTATGAACATTTCTGACATCAATGTAAACTTATTTGCAGTCATGAATTGATGCAGGTGTCCTATTAAACAAAAATTACAAAGAAAAAGGTTTCAACTCAAAACAATTGGCATCTAATTGTGGATTAACTCTGATCCTCTGAGAAAACATTTGTCTCACTGTGCACAGGGGCAAAATTCACTTCCACGTTCAGGTAGGTCCACTGAAACCTATGCTTAAAAGGAGGGGGAGTTGAGGAATGCTCAAAAAACACTTGTTCAGAACATTCCACAGGTGAGCATCATGATTGGTTATAAAGAGAGCATCCCCGAAAGGCTCAGTCGTTCATAAGCAAGGATGGGACGAGGTTCAACACTTTGTGAACAACTGCACGAGCAAAAAGTCCAGTAGTTTAAGAACAACGTTTCTCATCGTGAACTTGCAAATAATTTAGGTATTTCCTCATCTGCAGTCCATAATGTCATCAAAAGGTCCAGAGAATCTAGAGAGATATCTGTAAGTAAACGACCAAAAACCAGCACTGAATGACCTTCGATCCCTCAGGTAGCACTGTATTAAAAACTGACATTATTCTGTAACCATGTATCACAACTGTACTAAAAACTGACATTGTTCTGTAACGAACATTAACTTATGGGCTCAGGGACACTTCAGAACACAGTTCATCACTTCATCTACAAGTTCTCGTTAAATCTCCACCATGCAAAGCAAACGCCATATATCAACAACAGTCAGAAATGCTGCCAGCTTCTCTGTACCCGAGCACATCTGAGATGGATTGACGGAAATTGAATAGGTGTCCTGTGGTCTGACGATTGTCTGTCTGCGTTTCAAATTGTTTTTGGAAGCCATGGCCTCCTGGCCAAAGAGGAAAAGGACTGCGAAAGAAAAAAATTCAAAAGCCAGCATCTCTGATGGTATGGGAGAGTGTTAGTTTGTGTTACATAATGTACATCTAAATGTTAGTGCCCATGGCATGAGTAACTTGCACATCTGCGAAGGTACCATTAATGCTGAAAGGTACATACAGGTTTTGTATGTTGTATGAGCAAAATATGCTGCCATCCAAGCAATGTCTTTTTCAGGCATGTGCCTGTTTATCGAAGCAAGACAGTGCCAAGGCACATTCTGCATGTATTACAATGGCGTGGCTTTGCAGTAAAAGAGTGTGGGTACTAGACTGTATAACACAGTACTCTAACTGGGCATGGCACTGAGTCAATAAGCTACTCCTATGCACAGCCAGGGATTGTGCACCCACTGAAACAATGCTACACCTGGCCCCACCAAAAATATTTGAATAAATTTTAAGAGCCCTTGTCAGTCACAGGACCTTAGAACTGTCTCCCTAGAGCACCATATGTCCATATGTCACAGTAATTAATAGTGATATGACAAATTCGACAAACTGCTCCAAACAAAACAGTGTTTATAAATAAAAGTACATGACTGCCACATGTCATTAACAGCAGCACAAGCATAAGGGAAGAATCTGATCAGTCAGATGAATCCTACCATGAATAAATTGCAAGACGTGCACGCACACACACCAAACACAAGTTCAAATAACATGAACCATACTTAATAATGTTTAATGTAGCATACTGACTAACATAACATTACTGACTAAGATATGCAGCAGATGGAAAGTGCATCAGATTAAAGAAACATATTTGAAGCTATGCTGTCTAGTAATTAACACATCAGAATACTGCAGTTCATACTGGTCAAATACAACACTTCTCCGTAGTGATGTATTCCTCGTAGAGATATAGCTTAACTGTGGTCATGTACAGAATGCTGTTGCTGTAACAGTGCAATACCATCCAATAATCCACCAGTTCAATTAAATGTTTGGATAAGTAAATTCTTGTGAGAATTTGCAATTTTTGTGAACGTGTCTCTATGCAGTGTCATGGTACAGTTATGGTGGATAGCATGGCAAGCACATGGTGACATAAAATGATTTTTTTTAATTGATTGTCGAAAGCTTTAGTTGTGAATAAAGAGAGAAAATAATGTGGTTTGCATACCACATACAAATCATTTCACTTTCTTTTGAACAGCCAGACAGACAGACAGATAGAAAACGCATGGGTTGCACATCATGCCAGTAAAAGTCATGACTTGTGAGCAACTTAATTAATCCATGCTGCCTACTCACTCCTTTATTTGGAGTCTACACCAGTTACTAAAGTAAAAAAAATATTGCTCTTAATCTATTTCACAAGTTGTTTAATGAGCAATTATATGCTGTAAATTAAGACAGCAGCCGATGTGTCACATATCATTAATAGCCAATTGAATCTTCCAGTCGCCAGTGTTAGTATAATGACTCATACTAGATAAGAGTCAGTGCATGTTGCTATGCAGCGGTGTAAATGGCCACAGAAGCCAAAGAATGATGAAAATTTCATACTATGAAAGTGATCTCGTGAGTCAGGAATCAAGACATTTCAGCTAACTTTACATAACACTGCATTCAAGTGCATACATTAAATGCACTACGGTCAATTAGCATGAGACTTCAGTTTTGAAGACCGCAAAGTCCTTTGGAAAGCCATAGCAAGTTCATTCCACCACTTAAAAGCCTTAAAACTTGAGATCCTTTTTTATTTTAACAAAAGCTGTAATGATTTGGAACACAAAGTCAATCAAATGTACAGAACATATGCACATCCACTGACTAGTTAGTTTTTTTTATAGAAGTGTGACACTTATAGCCAAAACCTTCTGCTGAAGTGAGAATGAGTTACACACTGAATAAATATGTTTAGAGGTGATCCACTGTTGGTTCCTTATCACCAATGGATGATTTGGGGTGGGGCGGGGTGGAGCTGGAAAAATCCTTTTTTACAAATATATAAACCATAAAAACAAATTCTAATTACTCACTTAAAAAAAATGCATCCAGATAGAAATGTCAGATTGCTGCAAAGCTCTGTATGCGGTTAAGTCTCAGGCAGATATGTAAAAGATTACACTGTCATCTTCTTTTGCACTGGTGTCATGTACAACAAACATGAACTACTATGGATTGGAACCCTATCATCTTTAACAACGGTCCAGTTTAAGTATGGAGGCCTTGGGGTCAGCGCTTCAATCCTGCCTTTGATACGGAGCAACACATTGCTCCAGCTCTTGGTGTGATGATCTGGGGAACCTCTCATGTCAGGGCTTCCACCTAGGATTTATGGGAATAATGTTTGTCCAAGCAAAGGGTTGATTGCAACACTTCCTGCCCAGACATCATCTCTATTGCCAATCAAGCACTTATGGGAACAGCTGAAATGTCTATTATTTTAAAACATCTCATAATTTTGGTAAGCAGTATATATATTAGAGTGAAAGGATAAGTTTATTGGGGACAACTGTACAATTTAAAATAGGCTCTAACACCCTGTTGGGTCACATTTAGTCTGGATGAGATATATTTGAACAGGGAGGCATACAGGCAGCACATTTGCCCACAGATGTTGCAGCTGGGGTTGTAGATCCTGAACACTCGTAGGTTGCCAAAGCTGACATCTCAAGCTCTTCCCATAAATGCTTGATTGGTAATAGAGCTGGTGCTGGGCCGGACCCCCAACTGCTTCGATTAAAACCTATGTATCAGTTGTGAGTCTGTCTGAATACAGGTATCTACTTAATTCTGTACATGTAACTGTTTAAGCATCATTCTGCAAGATCACTAGATAAAAATGTGTGGTTCTTTTGGGGTTATGACATTCAGACTGCCAAGAAAGCCTTCAAATGAATTTTAAACCTAGCGAACACCAACGGGAAACGTACTCCTATCAACACATAATTGCCATCGTGAAAAACTGGGGCAGCGAAAACAAGACTCACAAGCTATTAATGGCACGTGCTCAAAAGCCCACTAGGAAAGCTGGGTAAGGGATGCAAGCCCATAGAGACTTGTGTTTGTGTGCTTCTAACAAGAGAATGAGATGGCCTTGTTAACAGATTTGGCACTTTAAAGGTAAGCTGCTATGAATGACTAATGCCAAACTACTGCTCCCTGAGTTAAAAATGAAGACAATGCTTCTTTTAGGAAAAGACCCCACCATTACTGAGCATTTACTGTATCACTCAGTGTGTCCTAAAATTTTACAAATCTAAACATATATTTATCTGAAAAAAAACTTTCTTTAAAATGTATACACACAATGAAGTCTGAGTCCACTACTGTAAAATATTCTGTTTTGTATTTTTTAATTACATCATACAAAACATACTGCTCAAAATATGGGGGATATTTCAAAATAAAATTCCCTACTTTTTGAGCAGTGTATAATCAGCATAACAAGTTGAGTGAATTTGACTGTCATAAACTGTCTTTCACAGTCACCTGACCTGCACCCCATCAGGAAGTTATTGGTTATTAGAAGACAGAAAGTCGAGTAATAGTAACATCACCAACACCACTAAGATGGACGATCAAATTTTGTGGTTGATGTCCACTCAGAATTGTTATTCTTATTATATTATTTGTAAATAAAAACGCTGCATTACATTAATTCCGAAAAAGGCAAAACAGGAGCATGTCCACTAGCAGTCTCAGATTTTTGACACACCATGTGTGTTACACACTAAAAATGATAAACCACTAAAAGTGGTGAAAAAAGGTGAATCAGGATCACATTCCGTATGTGTGGAATTTGCATGTTCTCCCAACATCTGCATGGCTTTACTCCGATTTACGGCCACAATCAAAAGACTGGGTTGGGTTAGGTCAATTGGAATCTGTAAATATCGGACTGATATGGTTAAAACCTTATATAGATTATTAACATTATTAACCTTAAATAGACACTGAGGCTCATGTGAAATTAACTGAATAAAACAACAAAACGTATCTGTGATTACACACCTAATACAGAAACACAGTCCTTCAATCTATTTAAAAGGCTCTTAATCTGTCCATGAAATGTAAAAATGGAAACCTTATTTGACATTAAAAGGTCGATCATTTGGATTAACACAGATTAGCATTGTTATGTGCAATAAAAAGCCTTTGACGTTTTATAAAGACGCCTTACCTGTGGTATAACATTATTTGATCTATTCTATTTAAAATAAAAGTCACTAAAGTCATACTAAAGCAATCACTTCATGATTTCAAATAGATTCTTAAGCTTTTGGTCTTTTAAAAATTCATTCATCAACCAGGAGACAGTTTTAACATTTTACTACCTTACGACTCTGAAGTGTTCTTGTTTAAAAAAATCGAAATCAGTTCTGCATTAAAAGTATACCTAAAAGAAGGTGGTTGTGCTTCGTGATTTACAGATTTATAAGTACGTGAAGCAGCTAAAGAGATAATAACATAACAGCTGCATCTATCCTCAAACTTCAACTGATGCTTTAAATTTGTTTGCTTTATTATTAAGAGATCCTGAATATCATAGACAGAAAATCACAGGCTGTAATATAAAGGCTACACGTTTTGACATACGTAGCAGGTGTCGTTTGCAATAAAATTATCTAGCACAGCAAAATAATACCATTACTGATACTTTTAGACACGATACATTCAAAAACGCGTCTGCATACCCCGTTAATACTAAAGAGCATCAATAACAAGCACATACTCACCCTCCGTGGAACACAGACACTCACATCTCATCACTCGCTCAACTGTGGCTCTACAACTTAATCTGAAATAGCCCCGCCCACTCTGGGCTGCAGGGCTAACGTCACGAGGAAATTAACTCGGGATTCTGATTGGCTGGCATGTGAGCTCCAGGTACAGGTGTCACTTTCTGCTCCTGCTAGTTATTCTAAACAAAATTACGCATTCACGTGTTTTGTTCACTTGTGAGCAATGTTCCTTCTCACTGACAGAGACATATATACTACAAGATGGTGATTTGGTGATTATGTTCTTTTGTGCTTTTTTACCCTCCTTCACTGATAAATTAATGAAACCATAAGAAGTCCATGTTCCATATTGGTCCGTGTTGGTTGGTCTAATAGTGGCTTAACTGGTGATAATCTGGTGGACTGCTTCGCTGTTCAGTGTTTGCCTTGGGTAGTATAATGTTCACTGGATAGCGCAGTCCCATTGAGACCGGAAGCATGATGTGTCTGCATGGGTTTTCTCCGTAATACCTCAACAAGCACAGAAGCCTGCTGCAATTCTATTTGGCATTAACTGGATAAGTTTACGGCAACATCAATGTTGAGGCACTCTTGAATCAAAGAATTGCATCGTTTGGCCAAATTCTGGCCAGGTAAGTCCACAGATTTTCAAGAGGAATTCACATTTTGATTTTGCAGTCCAGTCCAGATGTGTGACTGCTCCTAAATGCTCATCACGGAAAGCAGTAACATTCGCAGCCCTATGAAAACGAGTATTGTCATAGTGGAATAGAGGAATAAAAATGTTATGTTCCTTGGAAAGATAATGAGCAAAAGTCAAACACTGTTTGCCCAGCAGCGCAATTTAGGCATTGTGGTTCAAATGTACTGTCACCTCAACCAAAGGATTGGTTTTATTCATGTAATTAAGACACTTCAGAATATCACAGAACCTTCTGCAGCTGGAACCACGCATTGCACACTCGTTAAAGATGACAGCATCATTTGATATCATCATTCACATACAGGCAGAAATGTGTGACATGACAAGGCAATTTGCCCACTGCGTCTTTGTGAGTATAAGTGAGCAAAGGTTTCTTGCTTATAACCCTGCTCCATATGTTCATGGTATGCAGTTCCCTACAGATTTGTTTTTTTCAGAAATTGCTTCTAAAACAATTCTTGTCTGGATGTTAAGTGATTTTATTCACAAGCTGTGAAATATGCCAGCAGTCCCTGTCAGTTTTGTCTTTCGGCATAAATTATAATAAGAATGTACACTGGGCTTTTTGCCACTGTTGATAGACTGCTGGTAGGTTCGGATAGACCTAAAATTACTGCTACTTCCTTTACATTACGGCCTTTGGCGCACACAAATGCAATCAGTGTTTTTGCCAATCATTCACATCTGCTGTGTGAGCCATTTTCCATACATAGACCAAAACATTCAATACCACCTCTTTTCAAGGGAGTTCTGCAGAAAAAGTTTGAGAACCACTGTAAAATACAACAACAAATATGCAGTATTACAGATAATTTAGCTTCTGAGATTTTAAGATTGAAACATTTGACACTTTTCATACAATCATGTTTAATGTTTATTGTTGGAATGGAAAACAATGTAACGCTCCATCATTGTTCTGTCTAACACACTGGCATGCCGTGTGTTTAACTCCACTGCTCTGTCTCAGGGACAGTAGAGAGCACGACCTCGCTTAAACAGGATTAGCTATAAATAGTGCTGCCGATCCTCTCGGCAGGAGCGTGGCCACGGCTCAGCTGCTGACTCTGATCCTCACTCTGCGAGCTACAGGGCTTCAGGCTTTGCACACCTCTGCCTCCAAAGCCATGGGTTCACCACTCCATCCTTCAGCCTCAAGCCCACCTTATAACACCCTCTGCTGGTTACACATTCTGTTTTGTTACAAACCTGATGAGCGGAAGGTCAAATTTCGAAAAGCAATAAAAACAGGTGGTACTGGTCCTTGAACATTTGCACAAAGCTCAGTTGTCCTTTAAGCTTTGTAAGATCATTTATCTATTTCAGATATAGGTATATCTCACACATGCTCTCCTTTACACCCTTTTAGAAAGAACAAGGACAAGTGTCTTCTCAGTTTCAATCCTCAAACTCTCCTCTCCTCTCACCTCACCATGGTAACAATGTGTGATGATGTCAAGCGTCAGTCACACCCATACTCGTGTCCTTGTGTGTAACCATAGGGTGTGAAATGTACAAATTTCCATGAAAACTAACATGTGCACAAATGCTCACACACAAGACAGCAGAGAATAACAAACATAGAATCACCTAAGATAACAAGGACATGTAGAGACGCACAGTACAAAAGTACCCAGAGTCAAATTAGAGCAAGACACACATTTTGGATCACAGAGCATTAGGGCTGCTCCAGGGTTTGTGTGAAATAGTAAAATACTACAGCACTTAGTCATCTGTATTTTGTTCATTTTTGAGTGTGCTGGCAGAAAATAAAGTGTAACAAATTTTTTAAGAAATTGTGTAAAATTGCATTGTTTACAGCAACTATTTGTGGCAAATAAAACCTGTAACAGACATATTAAATTGGTGGCCCAGTGTTACTAGCTGATTCACATATTAAGTGGGATGACCGCAGATGCATTTGACTGTTTAGTGTAAATGTGTGTGGTTAAAATCTTATCAGAATACAGTCCAGAGACAAGACATATGAAACAGGTTAACCCCTTAAACTGTTTCGTGTGTTCTTCAAACAATTCCTGGACATATTTGTAGAGTGACAGCACACTTTATCCTGCTGCAAGAGGTCACTTCAATTAGGTGGTAGCTTGTAATTTTGTGGTATGTGGAACATTGAATTGAACGTCCCAGGCCCAGGTCCCAGAAAGAACATTACGCTGTCAAGTCAATCACTTCAAAAGTCAGTGGTTTAATGTCATTATGTATATACATATAGTACTTATTGACAAAAGTTTTGATTGCAAGTAGTTGCATTGAAACAAAACACTGATGCGACATACAACATATTAATGAAAAGCAGACAACAGAGTTGCATACATGATCTGCCATCCCAAAGATTTTAAATTGCAAAATAATACCAAGAAAATCAAAATATGTGATGTGGTTTATTGCTTTGGGGTGGTTGGCATAGGGCACTTAAAACCCACTCTGTGCCCTATGAACTGTAAACATTATTGTGGCATATGACAATTAGTTAAGGATATTTGTTTAGATCCATAAGTGAGTAGAAAGAAATGATATACAAAAGCTTTAATAGTCAACCAACCAAATCTCATTTTGGATTCTAATATATAGTTTTTACAGTTGTAAATCATATATGGAAAACTAGAGGGAAACATTACAACTGAGTGTGTATTTTTATTTTCCAATAGTAAATTGGAAAATATCTTTGAAAAATATGACCTATTGTAACTAACTATTTGATTATGAATTTGAACTATCAAACCCCTCTGGGACTTGATAGCTGGTCTTAAAAACATACTGTTAGGGTTTTCTGATATCTTCACTGCTCACAAAAATTAGGGGGTATTTCATTATGAGAGATTTTATTTTAAAGTATCCTCTAACTTTTGTGAGCAGTAGATATTAATGTATTGTCAACTGATTAGCATGGTCTGTATTTAGATAACAAGAATCTGTTGATCATGTGTCAAATTATGTTAGAACCCTAAGACCTTGACACCTCAGGGGTGAGCTTATGATAAGGAAGGTAAATAAATATTTGATTACTATAAAACATACACAAAAAGCCTGTGTTAGCTTAGAATGGCTCTTCCAAATTTCTTGGATTTTTCAATTGATTCATTTGTAAGTTGCTCTGGAAATGGATGTCAGATATATGACCTATGTGTTAAAAAGGGTTTATACACGGTGAGATTTGCAAGGTTTATTATTTCAGACAGCAGTGTTGTCACCACCACTTGACGTGTTATCACACATCCGACATGCTATAAATAACAGTGAAACTTATACTTCAGCTAGTGCTGAACAGTCAGGTGATTAATGAAGCCAGTGAAGTCATGCACTAACTCCCACCTCCTCTGATGTACTCATGATTTTAAGGAATATCAACATGCACAGTAGTTGCAGAGTTTCTTCACAAATATATGTCTTTCCTCACCAGAATAGCATCTCCAATGCTGAATATCACATTTCAGTATCCAAAAATTTAATTTGATACATTTTATCTCAGTCTTTTATTACGAGTTTGTAGGTAATCTGTTCCTAACAATAGCACACACTTTGGATAGAACTGAGGTCAGGTCTGTGTGTCCAAAATCCAATTATATTTTAAAAGTTTGCATGCTTTCTCTATGAATCTGTCATCTCAGGTGGGTCAATGGTGAGACCCAACCTCTCCAGGATATAGCTGAGGGTTGGGTGGTGCGCTTATGGAATCCTGTGATGGACTGATGCTCTGTCCAGGGTGTACCTCTGCCTGTGCCTGTTCAGGACAGTCCCTCCCAATTGTTTCTGGTCAACCAAACCCACTGCTTGCTTTAAACTATAATCTGCATAGAGTTCAAGTTCAGGTTCAAGTGGTGTTATTGTTATTTCAACCATATACAGTATGGTGTACGGTATACAGTGAAATTAAACAACGTTCCTCCAGGACCAAGGTGCTACATAAAACAGTAAGCTTCACAACATAAAGTGCACGTGAAAAAAAAACACTATACATAACAACTAAAATAAATAAATAAATACAAAATGACAGTGCAGATAGTCCACTGATAGTGTGAGCAGAAAGTACAGATATGTCCATTGTTCAGTGTAAACAGTGTAAACCATAGGTAGGTATAGCAGCAGTTTAATGTGTGTGGGTTGTGTGTGTGTGTGGGTTTTGTGTGTGTGTGTGTGTGTGTGTGTGTGTGTGTGTGTGTGTGTGTGTGTGTGTTTTAGCCAGTCATTTATATGTGCAGTTGTTCATATCAGACTCTGATTGTTTATGAGTCTGACAGCTTGGGGAAAGAAGCTATTGCACAGACTGGTAGTGAGGGCCCGGATGCTTCTGTATCTTTTCCCAGACGGTAGAATGGTGAAGAGTGTGTGTGAGGGGTGTGTCTGGTCATCTACAATGCTGGTTGCTTTACGGATGCAGCGTGTGGTGTAAATGTTTGTGATGGTGGGCAGAAAGACATCGATGATCTTCACATCTGTCCTCACTATGCGCTGCAGGGACTTGCGATCTGAAATGGTGCAGTGCAGCTGCTCAGGATATGTAATATTTAAAAATGTGTTTCTGCCTGAGAAGAAGATCTATGTGTGTATGTGTGTAACAGCTCTCTCTTACACACACACACACACACATAGATCTTTATAGAGAGAGACAAAGAAAGACAAACACCAACCAATGCTTGCAGGTCAGAATTAGGCAGATTCCCTCTGTCAGTGTACATTGAAATAAGAACTTACAGAGCCGAGAACAGAACCCTGAAAAAGAGCTCCTTCACTCAACTGGCTATGAGGCTAATTAACCCGCTAACATCAACACCAATAAATAATCTATCCACAACTACCACCAGTCTCACTCCAGCACTGCTTTAAACCCCAAACCCAACATTAATCAGATTATCTAAAATACTAAACAACTTTATCTGGACCACTGGGAAAAGCAAATTAAAACTCAGAATAAACTGGAACTTTATCATACCCTAAACCCCTAGTATGAATTGGCTGAATATCTCCTAACTGTCAGAGACCCAAAGCAGAGACAAATCCTGACCAAGTACAGACTCAGTGCCCACAGCCTGGCTCTAGAAATGGGCCGCTATAAAAAGAGCTGGATGCCCAGAGAGGGCAAGGTGTGTGTGCACTGTGTGAAGGGGAGGTCGAGACAGAGATGCACTATACACTATAAGTGTTACTTATTTATGTATTTATTGTTAATATTACTTAATTGTATTTATTAAAAGGATTGTGTTTTTTCCTGTTGTTGTGATTGTTTCTGTTGCTAAATATGTAAATGTGAGGGAGAGAGAGAAATATATAGAGAGAGGATAGAGATTTTTATTTGTATATGTTCTCTGTTTTGTACCCAAGCTTTGGGCAATACAAATGTAACATTTTCCATGCCAATAAAGCTTTTTTATTGAGAGAGAGAGAGAGAGAGAGAGAGAGAGAGAGAGAGAGAGAGAGCATTTTAATGGCTATGTATGTTTGTCAGCGATAAGGAACATAAGTGTTTTTCCATCCAGCTTAATACGTTTATGGTAGAATACACCCTTTAAATGGAGACATTTAGCCTTGCTCAATTATTCACACGTACTAAACACAAAAGAATAAATGCTACGTTTTGAGCACCAAGTGCTGACGCTAAATGCTCAGTGTTAGGGCACTTGATGTAGTGAAGGAGGAGTTAGTGTCAGCGCCATTTTGTTACACAAAAACTACGGACCGCCGAAGCACACTATTTTGAAGAGCCCTAGCTCCAGTCGTCTCATCTTAAGTATTAAATATTCAAGGATAAACAATGGCCAGCTCTGAATTTACATATAAGCGTGAGTATACCTGCACTATATATGTATGCGTTACGGCTTGTTTAGTTTTGCTTATTTTAACCCGTATTTCCACTAACACTTATTCGAGTGACCTAGGTTAGCTAGCTAACTAGCGCGTTTCTTTTGTCCTATGTAGTGACCGATGAAGACATAAAAAACCTGATCCGACTCCGGACCACTAACGCCGTGCTCTTTACTAGGAAGAGAAATGCAGCTAAAGCAGCTTGGGGGTAATGTATGCAGTAATTTAATGCAGAACGCATCATTTGAATCGTATGACTGCAGTGTTATTTGTTTAACGTGGTCTGTAGACGTAACAAAACCAGAAATGCACAAGTGCATTATATCGTTTCGTACAGCACTGATGCCCGCTAAACATGAACCCTCTCAAATAATGTACGTTTCTGCATATTCAGTATCAATCTATATTCTACCCTTCCCTCTACCTTGTTATT